>SSSL01000379.1:0-22529 GCA_008086715.1 Sitobion miscanthi
TTATCCAGATGATTTTTTTGTTATCTGTTCCTAACACTGGGAACGACTGAGTGGTTTGGCAAATATTTCCATTGAGAACAGGCGGGCACGCAATTGAATTTAGAAGATGTAATTGACAAGTTTGCTCAAATGAAGGCTCGAAAAGTTAATTTTTAAGTATAATACTAAAACATATTATATGTTTTTATTAATAAAATATGTAATAAATAATAAAATAAAAAATATATTTTATAATTATTATTAACTCATGAATCATTATTGAATAATTTATATTTGTATTATTATTAAATTTCTGTGTTAAAGGGGGCCTCTGTCTCTTATGGTCCTAGGGCCATCAAGTTCCTCACTACGCCACTGGTATTTATATATTTGATGATAAACGATATAGCCACAGAATGTAGGTACTGTAGGTACATGCATATTATAATAAATAAATGTCTAAATATTAAGAGTTAATACGGTGGTCAGGTGGTTGGGTTAGTTATTAATTAAATTATATAAACTAATATCCCAGCTCGACGATGGATGTGACTTCAACGCAGAGTGTAATACGATATATTATTATTATTATTATTATAGATTGGTCGATATGACTATACTATAGGTTTATTTTGTATCCTACACTAAATTTATGATTACCAAATTTGACTCACCTAAAAATTGTAATATATTAAGTAACTACTACATAGTATAGGTATTATGTATTTAATATCTAAACTAATAAATGTTGACTGTAAACTGTGTATACAAATAGTTGATTAGTTATATACTTATTAATTAATTTGATTTTATGCTCATGATTAAATATAAATATATACATAATATATTACAGTTTTTAGGTGAATCAAATTTAGTGTAGCATACAAAATATACTGTAACAGATTCTAAATAATTAAATTATATTATGATAAGTCTATATACTATTTGAAATAACTTATGAGTATTTTATGAAATAAACTTTTTTATAAATAATACTTATTAACGCACCCATATTATTTAACATGGGATGGTTCTTTTGTACTTGAATTAGACAGTAGTTAACCTACATGCATACTATGTAGGTAGTATTAGATATATTACAATTTTTAGGGGAGTTGATTGTTTGAGGTAATGCAATTTGGTAATTATAAATTTTATATATGATACAAAACTGCTGCAGATACTATATAATACAATAATTTATTATAAATTTATAGATCTTTATGTATTTAATTAAATTCTGGCAGTTAAATTGTATAATGATATGGCTATACTGTTTGATATTGCTTATGTAGGTACGTGTAGTTATAAGTATTAAGTGATCAATTAAACTGTTATATAAACAATTAGCTACATTTATTAAGCATTGTTTGATATGTTCTAACATAAGCATAAAATAAAATTAAACAATAATTATATACACAGCTATATGGCTTTTATAATGTGGTAAAATATTAAATATATGGTATACTAAGTAGTGGGTACTACAGTTTTCAGGTGAGTCAAATTTGGTTTAGCATACAAATGATGCTACAGATTTTAAATAATAAATATTAAAAAACAAAATAAAAATGTATGTATAAAATTAAAGTCTGGCAATTACATTGTATGATTATACGACTATTTACCATTTGCAACAACTTATATATGTAAGTTTAATTGAGAGTAATATATGAAATAAACTATTTATAACATAATAAATTAATACTGGATTTTATTATCTACAATTTATATTATTTACAGTATATGTGCAACACAACTATCTCATTTAACACGGGCTGGATTGTATGGGATGGGTCTTTTACAATTGAATAGACAAAAGTAATATAACTAACATGTATGTATACTATGTAGTGCTTATCATACTGCAGTTTAGGTGAATTAATTGGTTGAGGTAATGTATATGACCATACTACTTGATATTACTTATATAGGTAGGTTTGATCGTTTGACATGGGCTCGATTATGTGGTTAAATATTAAATATATAATATACTATGTAGCAGGTACTTAAAATATGACACTTTTTAGGTAAGTCAAATTATGTACCTATATTCATAGACAAAATATAACTTTTTATGTATTTAATTCTGGCAGTTAAATTGTATAATGGTATGACTATACTATTAAACTATTTAATAATTAATATTTAATGAATACTATTTTATTATCTACACATTATTTAAGCAACCCACCTATATTATTAAACAAAGGCTGAATTATAAGGTTACTTTATACTTGAATAGAAAATAGTACAATAAAACTAACCTACATGAATAATATTTATACTCGGCGCGGAATAAGATCATGACCAGGCGGCGGACCGGTTAGCGTCCGTTACGCGCAGCCGATTTCTCATTGGTTCCCCAAACATCTGTTCACAGTTATACAGCGCTGTTCAAAATGTGAACCACATACACTGTGTTATAGTGATTGCCCGTTTATTACTGTTCTGAACAGTGTACGCGCTCGTATGATTTTGTTCCGTATGCATGCTCTCATTTGATTTTTCACTATACGTGCTTATTTAATTGTTCTCTGTACGCGCTCCTCCGTGAAATATGTCAGATGAAGAGGCTGCAACATTTATTTCCCCACGGAAGAGGAATCCTCGTGGCAAAGTAAGTCGAACAAATTTTATAGTAAATATGGATAATTTAAAAATATGTTTAAAAAAAATAGCAATACCATTAAAAAAATGTTTATCTGTATCATTTCAATAATAGTTAATATTTTTATATTTTCAGCCTGTTGGCAAATCGCAGAAAATGATGATAGTTAATTGTTATAAAAATTTCAAATCAAAAAACGACAACATTAAATATCGCGATTTGATGAAACGTATTTCCGATACACTTGGTATTGGATTGAATAAGGTGCAAACAACAGTCTCCGAGTACAACCAAACGAAGACTGTGACTTCACCTAACAGAAGAAGGAACAAACCTGGTGTTGTGGACAAAATTGATGATTTTGACATGAACGCTATACGAAGAAAAGTACATTCATTTTGGCATAATAGAGAGCTACCGACACTTGCGAAGGTATTAACCGCTATAAATGAAGACAGTACATTACCAAATATGAAGGAAACGTCTTTACGGATAGTTTTGAAGAGCTTGAATTTTAAATTTACAAAACGCCAAAGAAATAGTATTTTGACAGAAAGAAAAGACCTTTTGAGTTGGAGAAGAAAATATTTAATTTCAATTCGTCGTTTTCGTGAAGAAGGTAAACCAATATATTACCTCGATGAAACTTGGCTTAACACCGGTGATTGTGTGAGCAAGGTATGGGTTGACCAAACCGTAACATCGAGTAGAATGGCATTCTTGGAAGGTCTATCTACAGGCCCCCAAAACCCAACTGGCAAAGGTACCAGGTTAATTGTTCTACACATTGGGCCTGCAGCTGGTTTCGTCCCGGGTGGTCTGTTGTGTTTCCAGTCAAAAAAAAATTCGTCGGATTATCACGACGAAATGACTGGTCAAACATTTCAAGAATGGTTTGAGGAAATATTGCCACTTCTAGAAGACAATGCCGTGACTGTGTTGGATAACGCTCCATATCACTCCGTGAAAAAAGAAAAAACTCCTACAACTAGTTGGAAAAAGGCACAGATAGTCGAATGGCTGGAGTCTAAAGGTGAAGAAATCGACCCCAACCAACTTACCAAAAATGATCTCCTTGAAATCGTCGACCGTTTAAAACCAAGGTAATTATTAAAATATAAACTATTCATATTATACACTATTAATATATATTTTTTTAGATACAATGCATACATAATTGACGAGATGGCCAAAGATGCTGGAAAGATGGTTCTGAGACTGCCACCTTACCATTGCGAACTAAATCCCATTGAATTGGTGTGGTCAATGGTGAAGTCATATGTAAAATCAAACAACACTACATACAAGACCATCGATGTCAAACATCTGCTTCACCAAGCCATTGACAGGGTAAAACCAGAAGATTGGCAGTCTTTCATAAGACATGTGAAGGACGAGGAACAGAAGTTTTGGGATGTTGACTTCATTTGCGACGAGATGACAGATGAACTCCTGCCAGATCCGCGTCATATCCTATCAATTGGTGAATCGACAGACTCGTCTAGTGACGAAGACAATTTATTTGATTAATTAAAATTATGTAGATAATTATTTGTAAATGTATGTAATACTTTTAAAATTTTTCTTATTGTCGTGTTTAAATATTCTTAGTAATTATTTTTAATGTTTGTGATAATGTGATTCAAAATAAAATTACAATTAACGCATATAATATTTAAAATAAATACATTGACATAACCATTTAATACTGTTTTAAAAGATTTTCAAATAAAGTGAAGGATCTATTAGTTTTTACTAAAAATAAAAAAATTTAATTTGAATTATGAGTATATAAAATAATTAAACAACGCCGCGCCGTTATAAAATTAACTATACAGCGTGTTGAAGTGAGTTCAATTGTTTTATAAACACAAGCACGTCTCTGTTGACACATGAGTCGCTCCATATACAAAACCGGTAACTGCCACTATTTTGAGCGGTGCGGTGGAGGAAGTTGTTTGGAATGCGCGACTGGTCATGATCTTATTCCGCGTCGAGTATAGTACCCTCTTAATTCATTACAGTTTTTAAGTGACTTGATTGGTTGAGGAAATTATACATTTGAATGCTGTAGATACCAATATTTATAATAACTAATAGATCTTCATGTTTGATATTGCTTATGTAGGTACGTGTAGTTATGAGTATTTAATAAATATCGTTTTTAAGTAAGTAATTGATAAACAACAATATTATTAGTTTAGCGGCGTCGCGTCGTTATTACTATATACACGCTTGAATATATGCGTCGGAGTGTTAGATTTTTTTCGCGTATCACGGTTTAAAAGTCATAGATTTGACTGCTGTTTTCAACTCGATAGGTAGGTATGTAAGTTTAAGCGTACGTGCGGATGACTAGCAGGTCGTGGTTTCGATACCGGCTGCCGGATTGTCCTAAATTTGCGGCGGCCGTGATAAATCCGTTTTCTTTTTCGTGTTTTTTTTTTTTTGTTATTCACCTTTCGCTATCACGTCCACTTTATCATATTATTCGTATTTAAAGTAAATTTTACGATTTTTTTCAAAATTCGAGTTTTACTGTCTTTACGGACTCCGTACGGTACTGTTGATATCTGATTCGCCTTCCCTGCTTAATGTATAGGTCGCGTGCAGCCCAGGGACCGATTGACATCGCGGAGAGCGCCGCTATCGTGTCGCTAATGATTACAAGCTTGAATATATGCGCCCGAAACGTTTCGAATTTATAACTTAATTTAGTGTTTTCGGTGACAGTAATGAACGCTGTCCGCGATTCGACGTAGTCGGATTGCCTACTTGACTAACTACTTGCATACGAGCGAATTAAACTCCCACTGCATCCGATCCGCCGCGAGCGGATTGTCCGCTCGGGAATCGACTTTCACCCCAGATGACTGATAGCTAGACTCTCAAACTCAGAAACCGAATTTCCGATTTCAACACACACTTGACATCCGGACATACACGCCCTGGCGTCGTCTGCGATTCGACGTAGTCGGATTGCATACTTGACTAGCTACTTGCATACGAGCGAATTACACTCCCACTGCATCCGATCCGCCACAAGCGGATTGTCCGTTCGGGAATCGACTTTCACCCCAGATGACTGATTGCTAGACACTCAAACTCAGAATCTGAATTTCCGATTTACGACACACACACTCGAGAACCGGACATACACGCCCGGGGCGTCGTCTGCTATTCGACGTAGTCGGATTGCCTACATGACTAGCTACTTGCATACGAGCGAATAACACTCCCACTGCATCCGATCAGCCGCGAGTGGTTTGTTTTCTAACCTTGCTGGCTTTGTCGTACGATCGACTTGAATCGCCGGCCTTGACTTACGACTAGACATTCTCGCAGGTTCAAAAATTACCGCCAAACCATTGCTGCCAACACTATAAAACAAAATACCGACGACCCCACGTTCCGGATCAAAAAACCCAGCACCGCCGACACAGTCTTTCCGCCGCAGGCGCGATGACAAACACCCGGATCTAGTCCTATACTATATAAAACAGATCCTATACTATATAAAACAGAGACACGTGTGGCGCTGCCCGGTCGATTTTTGTACCCGTATAGACAACCCACAATGAAAAATTAGATTTTTTCGGCGGGCGGCGTCCGGCGGAGGCGGAGCAGTCGCCGCGTTATCAACGCTCCTTATCAATTTTCGCGATTTTTTTCGGATTTATCAAACTTTTCAAACGTTTCCAGTTTTGTACCCCTCGGGGGCCCGGGGGGCCCGTTCGAAACCTATTCGCCTCCCGCTAGATTTTCGAGTCGCGCGCGGCCGTACTTTTTTCCCGGCGGGCCCGCCGCGGCCGAGAATACGTGCACGACAAGCGCCGCGTTCGCGCGCGTTTTTGCCGTTTTTTTTCGACTTTTCGAGATTTAGCCCCCTTCGACGCGTCTCCGAGCCCCGCTTCTCCCGTTATTCGCGTTCCCTGCTAAATTCGTAGTTCGAGCGGGGCAAAACGGGTTCCGCGGACGGGGGCCTCTGCGGAGAAATCGATAGCCGCGTGCGCGGGCGTCGTCACGTTTTTCGAAAATTTTCGCCGCGGGTCGCCCCCAAAAACACCCTTCAGGACGTCGGACCTTCCCGTCGAAGACGTATTCGCGTTCCCGCTAACTTTATAGGCGCGCGCGGCCGCGATTCCTCCGGAAAGAGTCCCGGGGCAGTGGGATGACGCCGAGAGCCGAGGGCGGTTATCGCCGCCGTCTTGTGGGTATTACTATATACAGGCATAAATACATGCGTCGAAAGAATCGCGTAATCGACGTCCGATAGCGGCGGAGCCGGTCGTCCGCTCGCCGACGCGGTGGGATCGCCCGCTCGAAAGCCCCGAACGGACGTGAAAATCGCGTTCGGAATTCGCCGGGACGTCGAAACGCCTTAACAGTCATTGATTTGACGCTAGAATTCGACTCGGTAGGTAGGTAGGTAGGTAAGGCGTCTGTGCGTATGACCCGGGGTCGTGGTTTCGATGCCGGTTCTCCGGAATCGAGAATAATTTGCGGCGGCAGTGATAAATTTTAAGTATTTTTTTTTCGTCATTACCTTTTGTTATCACTTCCGCTTCATCATTTCGTGTTTTAACGAAAATGTTAGATTTTTACCGCCATTATAAGTCTGATCTCCCCGTTTGGCCGTTTATCCCGATTACCGCGGACCGATTGAGTAGCGGAAGAGCGCATGAATAGTTATTGATAGGCTTGAATTGTGCGTCGAAGATCATTTTTCTCACTTGATTTATTATATTTATTATTTATACATAATAATATATATATAATATGTGCACGCATAGTATGTATGTATGAACGCAATTGATAGATTTTTATTGGGTATATTATTTTGTCATTAGGAGTGTATACCAGTATTATATAGATCCTACATGACGTGTGCCTGATAGAAGACACCAAAGTAGTATAGGGGTCACTATGGTACACTTTCATAATTATCAGAATAACATCATAAATTAAATAATTAATATTAGTTCAGAAAAACATCAGAAATAAAATAACTTATATAAGTTCAGAATAACATCAGAAATTAAATAATTAATATAAGTTCAGAAAAACATCAGAAATAAAATAACTTATATAAGTTCAGAAAAAACATCAGAAATAAAAAAAACTTATATAAGTTCAGAATAACATCAGAAATAAAATAACTTATTTAAGGTCAGAATAACATCAGAAATTAAATAAAATATAAACATCAATAAAAGATCACAAATAAAACAATGTGCCCAAAAGATAAGAAAAATCTAAATGCAATAATAATTAAAATATTTTTGCAAAATGTATGATATTAAAAATAAAAAAAATATTTTTCATAGAAATGAAATCACAAAAATACTAAAATACTTTTAATAGAAATTGAAATGCAAAAATATTTTTCATAGAAATTGAAATGCAAAAATACTAAAAAAAATTTTCCTATGGGGGTTCAGCACACGTGACATTTAAATGCAATAATTACTTAAAATATTTTTCAAAAATCTGAATGCAAAATCCCAAAACATTTTTTATAATTGTTCTATTAAAAATAAAAATCTAAATGCAAAAATGTATTAAAAGAAATTGAATTTAAAAATTAAAAATATAATAAATAATAAAATAATGGCAAATATAAATTCTATAAGCATATTAGAAAATATGAAAGTCTCTAAGCTTAAGTCAATAGCAAAAGAGGCTAAACTTAAGGGTTATAGTACCCTTAAAAAAATGATCTTATATCAAGAATTAGGAGAGGTCATACAATTCGCGCGATTTAACAACTTCTGAGCTTAAGTCAATAGCTAGAAGTTTTGATATAAACAAATTTACAAACTTAATAAAGAATGTTTAATAAAAAAAATTAAATTAACAAGAAAGCAACAACCTTTTCGTAAATTTCAAGAAGATATATTCAAGGATGAAGTTTTTAATAGTTCATTAAACAATAATCCATTTCAGAAGTTAGAAAAAACATTTTCACTGAAGAAAATTATTTTAATAGTTCATTAGAAAAAACATCAGATGTTTATGATTTGATAGATATAATTCAAATGAATAAACAAATCCAAAAGAAATTTAAAATACATGAAGCTGAATATAAAATTCGGTTTAGAGAAGCTTTATAAAAGATCTAAAACTATGTAATGCAAAATACAAAAATTGATTATGTAAATAAAGCTCTAGATTCCAGGTTAAAACTTGTCCAAAAAAATTCAGTTTATGAAAAAGGTGATCCAAAATATTATAGTGATGAATCCAAATTTAAAAAATACTATAATCTACTGGCATGAAATCTGATATTTTTTTAACAAACTTAAAATCAATTATTGTTAACATATTAACTTCAGCTGAAACATATGATATAACAGAAACTACTTTTCAAGTTCAATTAGTGAAAATACCAAGAGGTTCAAGGAGAACTAAAATAATTAATTTATCAGAAAATATAAAAAACAAAAAGAGTATTATTGAGATTAATAACGATGATAATTTATGTTGTCCGAGAGCTATTGTTGTTGCATTATTACTCAGACAAAACAATATTTTAGGTCATGAATTAGATCCCAATAAAATTAAACAATTGAAGATAGGTAGAAAATTCAAAAAGATTTAGCTTTAGAATTATGTAATATGTTACCAGAATATAACGAAGAAGGATTTACATTGAATGATATTAAGAATGTGGAACTTGCACTAGATATTCAAATAAATGTTATTTGTGCTGAATATTTAAATACTTTAATTTATAAGGGTGAGGATAAAGAAACTAATATTTATTTGTATAAAAATGGTAATCATTTTGATGTTATTAAATCAGCTAAAGCTTTCTACGGATCGTGTTATTATTGTAATAAGTGCGATAAACCATATCAAAATAAAGATAAACATAAATGTGGTAAAAATAAAAATAAAATAAAAATATATGTAAATTGTGTACATATTATGGTGAGAGATTTGAACATTCAATTAGTACAAAAAATAAAATATATTGTGAAAAATGTAATAGATATTGTTATAATCAAGAATGTTTAGATAATCACGATATGTATGTGCCTATGTATATAAATGTATTGATTGTAATAGCATATTGTTTAGAGATAGGGAACATAATTGTGGTTATAGTGAATGTAGAAATTGTCTAGAAGAAGTGAAAATAAATGAACATCAATTTTATATGCAACGTAGATTAGCAAAAGGAGGAGGTAAATGCTTAGCAGGATGTACAAATTGTGGAGGTACAAATAAACCATTTAAATGTACTTATACAGAAAAAATATTTGTTTTTTGATTATGAAGCTCAACAAGAAACAGGAACTCATATCAAAAATAAATAATTGCTCATGATTTTGAAGGAAATAAAAATATGTTTGATACAAATGAAGAATTTTGTAAACATGTAATATCCGAGGAATATAGGGTTATACATTTATAGCACATATGCAAAAGGATACGATTCACAATTTATATTAAAATACTTGGTCGATAACACTCTGAAACCATTTACAATTATAATGGTACAAAATTAATGTTATTAGAAATTAAATATTAAAAATAAGAATAATAGATAGTTCTAATTTTATTCAAGGCCTCTCAGTAGTTTCCCAAAACGTTTCCTCAAAGAACTGAAAAAGGTTACTTTCCGCATTTCTTTAATACAGTAGAAAATCAAAATTATATTGGTATATTACTGATAAAAAATATTATGGATTTGAAACAATGAAACCAGAGAATAAACTAGATTTGAAAAATGGCATAATGATAAAATTAATGAAAATTATATATTTAATTTTAAAGAAGAATTAGAGGCCTACTGTAATTCAGATGTAGATATTTTTACGAAGAGGATGTTTAGAATTAAGAAAACAATTTTTGGATATAGCTAGCATTGATCCTTTTGGCTATACACTATAGCAGGTGTTGTATGAGTATTTACAGATCAAAATATTTGTTAGAAGATACTATAGCTGTTTAGATAAAGAAAATATGAAAATTATTCAAAACAATCGATAAACGTGGTTACAACAGTTTAATAATAAAAATATCTCACATGCATTAAATGGGAACGAAATAATAATGCAGGAGCTAAAGTAGATGGATTTGATAATAAATCAAAAACGGTTTATCAATATCATGGATGTTTTTGGCACGGTTGTACTAAATGTTATAAAGATCGAGAAACTATAAATAATATAAATCATGAAACAATGGATGATTTGTATCAAAAACAATTGAAAGAAGTACAGCAATAAAAAAAGCTGGTTATAATCTTGTTGAGCAATGGGAATGGATGGAGAATAGCATGTGTTTGAAATTCATGAAATTTAAAAATGAAATATTTCAATGAAAATTTCAAATGTCTGAAATATTTCAGTATTTTAATAAAGTTGTTTTTTTAAATAAGTTTTATTTTTAGTTGTAGTTGTCATAATTTACTTTTATAATTTTATACTACTGAAAAAATCACTAATTACCCATTACCTAATATTAGTGATGGTTTTTTTGGTATTATATATTTAAAATAGGTAGTATTCAACATTTTAAATTGATAAAAAAACATACAAAAATGTTTAAAAATGATACTATAAGCTTATAAGTATACCGAATGCTTACATTAGTGTACCAAACACTTCTATAAAATTAAATACTTATTAAAGATTATATACCAAATAGAAATGTGGTATGCAGATTGCGTACATGGCCAAGTTTTTAATAGTAATACTAGTGATAACTAGTAGATAACTACTGAATATAGTTAGTTAGTTTAATTTAGTCACAATTCACAATAATAGAACTCTTTCTTGCATCGTCTTCGACGATTAAGCGATTCTGGGGAAAAAACCAATTGTTGCTATAAACAGCCGAAACAAGACCCTAAATAGTATAAATAGTAATATAGTGTAATATGTCAACCACGGCACTCATTGCATAATATTTTAATATCAATGATTATACCAAGAACTCCAGGACTGTACTATTAATAATTGATAAAAAACAATCATATAATTTGTTTTTCAAAAAAAAATACAATGTTTCACGTTTTTGTGAAATATTTCACCATGTAGTGAAAGTGAAATATTCAAAATGAAATATTTCACATGAAATATTTATACTTCAAACACTAATAGCACTACATACAAAAAAATGAAAAAAGCTGATATAGCTGACCCTATTAATCCTAGAGATGTTTCTTTTTGGAGGTAGAACAAATGCGACAAATTAAGGGTAAAAAACACAAAGATGCATTACATTGATGTATGTAGTTTATATCCAACTGTGAATTATTATGATTATTATCCTGAAGGACATCCCGTAAAAATATTTAATCCAAAAAATATGATAAAACTGGTTGGTTTAATTAAATGTAAAATTTTACCTCCAAGAATCTTTATCATCCTGTACTTCCAGTTAAAATAAAAATGGAAAAAAGTGAAAAGTTATTATTTCCTTGTGTTATAAATGTGCTGTAGACCAAATCAAAGATGTGATCATTCTAAAAATGAAAGACAAATTATAGGAACATGGACAACAGATGAAGTTAATAAAGCTTTGGAAAAAGGATATTATATAAAAAAAATTTATGAAGTGTGGCATTTTGAAGAGAAATCAACAGATTTATTTAAAGATTATGTAGATAATTTTATAAAAATAAAATTAGAAAGTTCAAAACATAATTATAGTTGTAATGATGAGTATATAAAAACAATTTCGATAAAATGGGCATTTTATTAGATAAATTAAAATTAGGTGATAATCCAGGTAGGAGAGCTGTAGCAAAGCTGTGTTTAAATAGTTTATGGGGAAAATTTGGACAACGACAAAAAAATGAAAAAAACTGAGTTTGTTACAGATCCACAACAACTCTATAAAATATTATTAGATGATAGATTAGAAAATATCAATATAAAAATATTAAACGACAATATGATACAAATGTGTTATAATTATAAAGATTATTACGTTGAGAATTTTCATAATACAAATATATTAATAGCTTTATTTACAACATCTAGTGCAAGATTAAGATTATATGAAATGTTAGATAAATTAGGTAGAGCTGTAGCTTATTTGATACCGATTCTATTTTCTATATAGATAACAGTGTTAATAAAATTAAAACAGGAACAATGTTGGGAGAATGGACTGATGAATTAGGTAAAAATGTACATATTACAGATTGGGCATCTACAGGTCCTAAAAGTTATTATTATAAAAACAAACGATAATAAACATCAAACGGTTATAAAGGGATTTACTTTGAATTATCAAATTTGTTAAAACTTAACGGTGGTGAATCAATGATAAAATTAATTGAACAAAAAAATAAAGATAGTAATATAGAACTAGAATATAATCAAATAACACGCGATACACTTACTAAAAATATAGTTAATAAGAAAGTTACAAAAAAATTCTCGTTTGGTTATGATAAAAGAATAATATTACCAGATTATGATACAATACCATACGGTTACTAGAATATGATATCCTAATGAGTTGGGAGACACGGTGTCTCCCAACTTTATAATTTCATAATCATGGGCTTGAAACCGTAAATATTTTATAGTATATTTTCCTTCTTATATTTCAAAGAAATATAAGATTCTATTATAGATATCATTTAAAATTTTGTTTTTTGTAACTCTTGGTTATAAAAACTCTCTATAATCTCTTTATTGTTTAAATCTATAATTTTGTAGGTAATAGGATTTGTGTTTAAAATTTCATTAACTATAAATATTTCTTCTTTCCAATTATACTATATTTATTACCAAATGTTTTTTTTAAAAGCTGTTATTCTTACTCTATCACCTACACTAAATTTAATTTTTGTTTAGGTTTGTTTTTGTAGAAAATAATTTGAGAAAAACAACATCTTCGTTAGATTTATTTACTTCACAAGGTCTCATACCAATAGATCGATGTATGTCTTCAAAATTATATCATATATTAAACTTTTTAAAATTTTAATCCATTTTTTAGAATTTGTAACTTCAAAATGTAATCTCATTTTACTGTTTAATGTCCTATTAAATCTTTCAATAATTGACGATTTTTCTTCATTTTGTGAGTGTGATACATTTTAATTCCATATTTTGCAAAAATTTTTTAAAATGTTTATTTTCAAATTCCAAACCTTTATCTGCGTGAAGTAATTTTGGTTCATGATGATTTTGTGATATAGCTTGTTCTATTATTTTTTTAAATGCTTCTGAAACTAATTCCATCTTTCTTTTTGAGTTCTAAAGCCCAAGAAAATTTTGAAAACGTATCTATAACAGTTATTATATAAGAATAACCCTTATTCATCAGAATAATTTCTCATTATAACTAAATCAGCAGCCCATAAATCATCAATACCTTTAGTAAAAATTCTTCGTTTAGGAAATTTTTTTCTAACTGGTTTATGAAGTTCTTTAGCTAATATCATTATCTGTATCATTTAATTTTTTATTGGAAATATTATGTCCAACTGTAGGATTTTTATAAATTTACTTTTATTTGTGTTACATTTAAAACATTTTGATGAAATTCTCCATCTACCATTAACTGTTTGAATTTTAGTTGTATTAATATTTTTTGTTTGAATTTTACATTTAAGACAAAATATAGTTTCGTTCATTTTATATTTATATTGAAAAAAATTTTTTAATAGAAAATTTTAAAAAAATTATTGAAAATAAAAAAAATTTATATTTTCTAATATAAATAAGAAATGGAAATGGAAAACTTTAAAGATGCTTTAAATAAAATGAACAATGGATATACATTTATAAAATTTAATGATTTGGAACAAGGAAAACCATACAAAGTAAATAAGTTCATAATGATTCATACAAAGTTTGGAAAAAGAGTAAGTGTTGTATTAAACGATGAATATATGTTAAATTTACCAGAGAGATATAAAATGAATTTACAGAAAACAAAATAACATGGTATAATACAAGTTCGGAAACAAGATTGAATCTTATTTATAATTGTGAAAAATGTTAAAGAATGGAAAACAAGACATGATTTTAATTTTAAATAAAATAAATTTACTTTTATAAATGGTATTTATAAAAGTTAAAAAGGGTTGTATTCATTTAAACAAACCTATTCACAATGATGATGGTGATCATCTTTTTAGGTCTCTATTCAATAGTTTGAAAGGCAACAATTTTATTAATATTGAATCAGACTGTTATATAAAATTAAACAGAATAAAATAAATATAAAAACAGGTAGATATAGTATTGAACAATTGAACAAAGAAATAGAACCACTTATTATATCATTTTCTGATGAAACTAATAGAATTACAATTAAATCTCCTTGTTATTATAATTTAGATGAAAAATTAAAAAAATATTTAGGTTTCGAAAACAGTGAATTTGATTTTCAATAGTTAGTAGTAAACCAATAATTATCATCCTAATTCTAATGAAAATTATATAAATATAGAACAAGATTGTAGATTTAGATTAGGTAGAAATGGGTGAAATACCAATGGACACAATTTTTAAAGGAATATACACAATAAATGAAATTGAAAATGTATTGAATGTTACGATTTTCCTAAAATAACTCTTGAATTAATTGATGGTTTTATAATATTTCAGCCTCAATCGGTCTATGTTTTGATGAATATTTGTCAAAATGTTTAGGTATTGACTATATTGGAGATTTATAACAGAAGCAAACCCTATAATAAAACATGGCCTGCTTCATACGAAGAAGTAGCACCAGATATTTTTATAAAATAATAGGTACAAAGGAAGTAATGATTTATACACAAGGTTTTATAAAAAATATTAAGGCATTATTTCTAATGAAAATAGTAAAACAGAATTAAAAGGAAATTATTCAATTAATCATTTAAATAGCTTATTCAATTCGATTATGAAGTTTGAAAATAATGGTGATTACATTAAAATAACAACAAAAGATTATTTTTCATTTGATAAAGATTTAAATTTAAGTTTAGGAGTGATTGATACAATACATACACATTATGGAGAAAATTCATCATTAAATAATAACAACAAAATATTAGAAGTACATTGTAATATATTGAAGAATCTATTACACATGATATGATGAGGTATCTCATTATGATGAAGTTTTATTTTATTTCAATATAATTCTAATAGTGCTTTGATTAAACCTCATAAAATGATATATAGACCAGTGAGTAAAAATCGGTATCAAAAAATAGAAATTTAGATTTGAAAGGTAATATTGTTAATTTTGATCAAGAATTTTGGTGTTCTTGATCTAATAAAAAAATAAATATTAAAAAAAATTTTTTCAAGATAAAATATCTTGAAAAATTAAAGTAGGGAACGATTTTTACTTAATTTTAATATATTAAAAACTTCATCAACTATTCCTCTTTCAATATCAAACGTATACACTGAACTAGAAATTAAACAAATATAACAAATTGTTTTATCAGGTAAATTTTGACTGAAATCTACGTTTAAAATACTGTAGAGTTGGAGATGGCAATTTGATTGAGGTGTCTAGTCATGTTAACACAAAAAATGGTCTATTTTTTCTAAATTGTAATTTATCTAAATACATTAATGGATTTTCTTCATGTGATTTATAATAGGTTTTTTTATAACTCATATGATCTTCATATGATTGACAACATTTTATGTCATTAAAATCTTGATTTTGCAATTCATTAGGGTATTTTTTTCAATTTACTTTAAAAGAATAATTTACAACATCACAATCATCAAAAAAAGCAGCATTACTATCTTGATTGTCTAATCTGTTTTTTGAAAAAAACAACACAAAACAATGGATGTTCATTATTTCGATAATTATTGTTAAATCGAATCTTATCTTTTTTTCCAGTAAGATTTCTGACTTCAATACATTGCCATTTTTAAAAGCTAAAATACATGGATTCTTAATTAATTCATCAACTATTTGAATTTTTGTTATTTCATCATATTCTATTGTTTGCATTTGAACTTTTAATTCTAAAATATTAATTTTACCACGTTTGCTTTAATATTTTTTGTATCTGCTGTAGCTTCAGTGTTTGTTTCTAGAATCAATGCATCATCATCAGTGTTTCTTGTAAAAATTATTTCAAATCTAGCATTGTAAAGAGGACTTTTATATCTTTCATTGATCCTAAACCAAAGTGTATAAAGGAATGATGAGCTCAACACTTCCTCCCCTTCAGATGTAGATTGAAATCCTGAATTTTGTGTAGGACCATTTCCATCAACAGCATAACTCATATAACCTTTTACTGTACTTACTCTTCCGGTATTCTCACTTTCATCTATAATTTTATTATTTAATTTAATTGCAATTTTTTGAAACAAAAATGCTCCAGCATTATCAGATATATAACATTAGATTTTGCTGGATATTTAGTACCATCTTCTTGTATATATTCAAATGATAAATAAAGTTTTGAATTTTTAATATTCAGAAATTTATCTTTACCATCTACTATAACTATTGTATTTCGGTTAGGTTTATTTAATTCTGTTGTAATTTGAGGTATATAACTTTCATATTGGCTATTTATTATATAATTATCATATTTATTTAAAATATTTCCATTTCTTATTTATATTACCAAATATATATTTTTTTTTTAATAAATGGATAAAGTAAAAGTAAAATTTTTTATTGAAGATGAAAATAAAAAAAAATCTTTATTTGAATTACCTTCACGTGTTTTAATTATAGGACCATCTGGTTGTGGTAAAACAACCTTGTTGTATAATCTGATTATAAATTATTGGATTCCATATTTAAATCTATATATTTTACAAAAAATATTGAGCAACCAGTCTATAAAAAAATAAAAAAAATATTGATGATATACCTTCTAAAACACACATTTTTCTAATGATGAAATAATATCTGTAGATGATTGTGAACCAAATAGTTTAGTGATTTTTGATGATTTTCTAAAAGAAAAACAAGACATGATATTGAATATTTATAAGATCAAGATCAAAGAATATTAGTGTTATTTATTTAACACAAAGTTATACTTCAGTAGATATAAAAACAATAAGAAATAATTTGAATGTTTTAATTTTTTTAATCAATCAAATTATTATATTGAAAAAATATGGTCCGATTTGATTAGTGAAGATGTAGCTTTAGAAAAATTTAAAGAAATTAATAGAACTTATTGTAAAAAATATGATAAAAAAGTAAAATAAAAACATATGGTTTCATAACAATAGACTTGATAAAAAATTTAATCTATGACAATAAAGGTAATAAGATTTTATATATCGATGAATGATTATGTTTTATTTTAATTTGTATAATAAATGGATATTAAACAAATTCAAAAAGAATTTAAAAAAAATTTAAAAAAAATGTTACATTTGAAGATCAAACACAAACAATTCCAAGGTAGGAAATAGTTTAAAAAACACATCAGATGTAAAGATTCAGACAATAATTAATACTAAAAAAAAATTACAAAATAGGTTTAAAGATATTATTAAAACCTAATGAAAAAGAGACTTATTATAAAAAAAGATGATGATGAGATGAAGATAATATTAAAAAAGAAAAAAAACAACATAAATCTACAGATGTAAATAAAATAATTAATCTTAAAAAAGATTTACAGGATAGATTTAGAAATACAGTTGTAAAACAAAAACATGTAATTGAAGAACAACAAAAAAGTTTGGACCAATAATAAACGCATTAACAAATGTTAATACAACGATGAATGCAGTTAAAGATGTTGCTATTAAAACTGAAGGAGATATTCAAAAATTAAATAAACCATATTATTATCAACCTAGAAATCCAGAATTAAAACGATTAACAAGTTCAGAAGAGACTTTTGGAACTCCAAAATATTCTAGTCAAAAATCAACAAGTAATTCTCCAATGCCTACAAATATTATAGAGTTTGGTCCTATTGCATCAAAATATATAGGAACTGTAGACAATACTAATTCTTTGGAATATTTTATAAGAAAGATAATGAGGATAGATTCATATGATTGGAAAAGATAAAATCAATTTTGATAAAGATGATATAATTTTAAATGGAAATAGATATAAAGGAACTCCAGGTTTGTGGAGATTATTAACTCATCAAATTAGTACCAATCCAGAATTTTATACAGATGATGATTTTAATATTTATAAAAATATATTAATTGAAACTAATTCTATATATCAAAACAATGATCCTTCAACGAAAAGAGCTAAATCAAGTGGTGGTGAAAAAATATAATATATGATTTGTCATATTGGAGAGAAATGAATGGAATTAGTGAAGAAACTATGGATAATAAAAAGAAAGAAACTACTGATATAAAAAAAATAATAAAAAAATTAATAAAAAGAAAGAAATAATGAAGATAATGAAATAATGAAAAGAAAGAAATAATGAAATGTTAGCTGAAGATAATCAAATAGGGGAGGGTTTAAAGAAATACACAGAAAATCGTATTGAATATCGTTATATTAGTAATGTAAACCAAGTGATAGATATTTACAGTTTATTTCTGCAGAGAAAAGAGTTGGAAATATAATTTTAAAAACGAAAAACTTGGTATTCTTCATTTGTTTAAAATAATTATGGAAAACCTTATTGATACTCCTGAAGGTATTGAATATTTACTAAAATATGTAACTTGTTTACCAAAGGAAGTGAAAATATCAAAAGAAAAAATAAAAAGTATACATTATATATCAGTTGAAGAAAGTATAGGAAATAATATTTACCATGATGAAAAATTTGATATTCTTAATATCTGTATTAGAGAAATGGAAAAATTAATTGATATACCTATTAAAGGTGCAGATTATTTATCATCATATGTTTCATGTTTACCAAAAAAAATTATTACAGGTTCAGGAATTGTTAATTTTCTTTTGAATTGTTCAAGTTACCTCAAATACATTGGCCTGGTTATAATTATTTAGGACCGGGAACAAAGTTAGAAAAAAATAAAAAACCTAAAAACAAATTAGATGAAGCTGCGAGAGAACATGATTATTTTTATGAAGATATAAAGATATAAAACAAGACATATTCTGATAAAATTTTAGAACAAAAAGCAATGGAAAGATTTATGATCCTCATAGTTCTATAGGTGAAAAAACTGCAGCCATTTTTACAGCAAATGTAATGAATGTTAAAAAGACGATTTGGAATGAATTTAATTTAATTTAATTTAATTTAATTTTTTGTATTATAAAATGAATCTAATTTAAATAAAAAACAATTAATAAAATATTGGAAGCTCATAATAGTAAGAAAGATGTATCAATTCTAATTGAAAATAATCAAATTGATAGTGAAAACATAATTTATTCTTGAGCCAGAACAAATAGAAAATTAAAAAAACGCTAAAAAAATAATACCAGATCAAGATTAGAACTTAAACATGTTCAAATTAAAAAAGGTGGATTTTAACCAATAGCTATTGCTGTGGTCGAAGGTGTAAGTGCTTTGGCTGCAGGTGCAAGTGCACTTTATACTGCAGAACTGATGCTCAACATAAAAAAAAATTGAACAAGAAACAATTCGACATAATAAAGAGATGGAAAAAATTAGATCACAAGGTTCTGGCTTGAAAAAAAAAAAAAAAATATTGAAAAAATGAATAAATTTGAAATAAAAAACATTTAGAATAATATTGAAAAATTTGAAGGTCTTATACACGCTTTGGATTAAAGAAAATAATGTAAAAATTGGTCCATTAAGTAATATAGATATAATTATTTTGGAAATAAAATAAAAAATTATAGAGGGTGTTTTATGTTAAATGAATTACCTACAACACCATGGAAAATGAATGTGGAGTATTTAATTTAAATGATTCTACTCAAATGGTTCTCATTGGGTTGCATGGAAAAATAAACAATACATTTAAAATATATTTTGATCCATTTGGTCATATAGTTGGTGAGCCGCCAAAAGAACTTTTAAAATATTTGGGTAAAGATAATCTTTTTTGTACTGTTCCCAATTTCAATACTATAATGACCCACCTATATGTGGTCATTTATGTTTAGAATTTATTGAAAATTATAAAAAATTTATTTAAATATAATTTTTTTAATAGAAATATTTCTATTAAAAAATAACGAGTTAACGAGTCGTTGTTTTTTACGTTAACGAGTCGTTGTTTTTTTACGTTGATGATGTTTTTTACGTTAATGAGTCGTTGTTTTTTAACAAGTCGTTGGTCTGGATCATCGAATGAGATCAATGATCGAACGTCTAACGTTTAAATACGCGTTTAAAAAATTTTTTTTATTTTTATAATAAATAATAGAAATGTAAATAAAAAATTGGAATCACTTTAAATTGATTGAACAACTTTTTTTTATAAAAAATCAAATTAAAATTTCACTAAACGAACTACGTAAAATAATACAAGATGAATTACATTGATTCGAATAATAATAATAATATGGAGCTAGACTGATTATTTTTTAAACATCCGGTATTGAATATCTTATCATAATATTACTAATATATATATATAGTTTATATTATGATGTTTTTTTTATCGATTATTTTAAATAGTGTTTAAATAATCATTATACATGGCCTAGGTTTTAGCTCAGTGGGTTCACGCGTTTGATTTAAATGTGTCTTGGTCGGATTGAAATTGGTAGGAGAATGTGAACCGCGGCATGTTCACCTACTAATTTCATCAGGCTTGAAGACGTTTACGGTAGATTGCATAGGTGGGTGCACACACATATGCAATCTACTGAAAACTGTCGTTGACCTGCCGAATAAAAGCACTTGGGTAACTTCACTACCCACGATAGCTTTGCAGATATCTGTAAAAGAGTTCCGGCCTCCTTTTTTCCTAACGGTATCTGCAAAGCTGGGAATGATTTTGTAGATTTTTTGCATTTTTTTCCATATTTCTATTAAAAATATTAAAAAATAACGCGATCGTATATAGTCCTATATTTCATTATATTTGATATTATCATAAGTCGGAAAACACAGAATGATTTATATGTTTAATCTACACTACATATTAAAAGTTTACCCTCCGCTTCATATTTTTCATTTAAGTATAACTCTGTTGCTATTTATGTTAGAATGTTATTTTTACATTAAACATTTTTGATTTTAATTCTTTATAAGTCCCCCTCATAGTATCATATAGTGTAAAATCGTTTTCAAAGATTTTTGGATTTTAATAACGCGTGTCCGAATGGGACATGCGTTTAAATATTGAAAATTTTTTAATAGAACAATTCTATTAAAAAATGTTTGGGGATTTTGCATTTCAGATTTTTGAAAAATATTTAAGTATTATTGCATTTAAATGTCACGTGTGCTGAAGCCCCCATAGAAATTATTTTTTAGTATTTTTGCATTTCAATTCTATGAAAAATATTTTTGCATTTCAATTCTATTAAAAAGTATTTTTAGTATTTTTGCATTTCAATTTCTATGAAAAATTTTTTTTAATTTTTAATATCATACATTTTGCAAAAAATATTTTATTATTATTGCATTAGATTTTCTGATCTTTTGGCACATTGTTTTATTTGTGATCTTTATTGATGTTATATTTATTATTTAATTTCTGATGTTATTCTGAACTTAATAAGTTATTTTATTTCTGATGTTATTCTGAACTTATATAAGTTTTTTTATTTCTGATGTTTTTCTGAACTTATATAAGTTATTTTATTTCTGATGTTTTTCTGAACTAATATTAATTATTTAATTTCTGATGTTATTTTGAACTTATTATAGTTATTTTATTTCTGATGTTTTTCTGAACTAATATTAATTATTAATTTCTGATGTTATTCTGATAATTATGAAAGTGTAACATAGGACCCCTATACTACTCACCAATATACTACAAATGTATATAGTATCCTTGGTAACTTAATGAGATAATATTTATGTACCTGCATAAATATAAATATTAAACGATGTTTGCGTTAGGTGGTTACCTAATGTCTT
>SSSL01000347.1:0-22344 GCA_008086715.1 Sitobion miscanthi
GTATATTTTAATATACCAAACATTGATGGGAAAATAAATTAAACTTACTAAATTATAATAATATCCAGTCACTTGGTCATAATACATTCCAGTAGTTTCTTCTAATATAAAACGGCTTTCACCCAAACTATACTGATTGACTTGTTTTGAATCTTTAGATTTTTCTTCGTCTTCACTACATTCTCCTTCTTCTTTAATTTCAGATTCTGTTTTTTCTGGGTTATCAAATTCTAGATTTTCAGATTTTTTAACATCTTCCAATTTTTCAGTCTGTAATAATAGTAAAATTAAATACTTTTTCTATAATAAATAATAAAAATTAATGTACCTATTGCAAGGATTTTTTTTACACATTAATAACCTTACTCTACTAAATAAGTATAAAAAGCTACAGTATCTTCCTTTAAAAATATAATTTGAAGAAAAATTTAATATTATTTAACCTGTCATAAAATATACTTTTACAAAAAAAAATTACCAACTCGATTTTTAGCAGTATATATTATGTAAATTAATATATTTTTTTTGTTTTATAATAATTAATAGTTTTCAAACTATAAATTATATTTTAAATAATTTGTAATCATCATAAAAAAAAGGTTACATAAAATAAAAATGATTTTAAATCATAACAAGAAAAGACTTAACCTAATGTAGGACTAATAATGTAAGCAACAATAATCATTAGTGATGGTATGCCAGTATGGCGACTGTGGCATCCTGTTAGTGATAAATTAAATGGTATTGTAAAGTGAAACTGTCTATCGATCAGAGCATATAAATGATTCACCAGATTAGAATTTCACTGAAACAAATTGTAGGAGTCAAAAGTACAAGCACTTTTATATTATTTTTGGCTAACTTAGGATAAAACTATTTCTCTTTCTCGATAAGCATATTTTATACATAATACATATCTCAGTTGCTATTAGAAATCAATAATATTTTCTTGCCATAGGTATATCAATATTCATTTTATACAAAACCATGACCATTAGTGTTAAACTCTGTTGTTTATGATAGGTATAAATATTAATTTTATATTTATTTCATACATTTTCTTAAATGTCAACAAAATATATACTTACACTATCTGCTACACTATCAGGATTTTTATTTGATAGATTTTTAACTTCTAGTTCGTCTTTTTTAATGCTTTTGGTGCTGTTAACTATTTCAGCATTTTGGTCAGAGCCTTCGGTTTTAATGTTTGATTTCTGTTCGAAAAAAATTACAGTTGAATAGGTAGGTATAAAGAAGGTAGATACTTCTGTTTAGCATTGATTCAATATTACCTTGAAGTCGATCGGGTTGCTGTTCTTT
Source organism: Sitobion miscanthi (assembly GCA_008086715.1). Lineage (NCBI taxonomy): Eukaryota > Metazoa > Arthropoda > Insecta > Hemiptera > Aphididae > Sitobion > Sitobion miscanthi. Next base: position 1,324 of record SSSL01000347.1, read on the forward strand.
ATCTTGGCCAACAAATTTTGTTGACGCTGAAGCATTCGCACGGCATTTTTTAAATACTCGTAAACTTCCGGATGTTTGTGTTCAAGAAGATCTTTAAACGGGACTTCCACATCGTCCATCACGATTCGGGCGGTATCTATATAATGCCGGTATATGAACACAGGGTGGGACAAGTTGATATAATATTATTATGATGGACTCGTGCGATTCACATATCAAACGGATCGCTCGGAAACGGCAACGTCCAAACGACTTCGATATGAAATAATGGTGAAAGGGTTTTACGAAATGCCGTTTTAAAAACGTGCAATATTACTGTCGGTAGTTGATAAAAAAAAAAATTTAGCGTTTACACAGTCACAGTGTAATATTTTACACTGTTTACATTTTTCTTTGCACAATAAAATAAATTAACGAACACGGGAGCGAAAAGAAAAATTGTTTCAAGCACAGACCAAAGCGCGGAGAAAAAGTACATGCTCCTTGACTGTTTACATATTTTATACGGAATATTATTTATTATTCCGCGGCCCGTGGTGAGAAATCCGAATAACAGCTGACGTTCAAACGTTTGGAACCCCTGTCTAAATTGTCCGATCCCGTTCAAAGGTATTTGATAAGAACACGATATTATATTTTTCATTTTAATTATTTTGAATTTTCTGTGGTTTTCTTGACAAATACATTTCGATAATTTGTGCTCACGTTGTTCAATAATATTCGGAAATATGGTTGTAACCAACGACCACGAGTTGCCGACGTACGAAGAATTGACGGTGGAAGAAGTGCCCATCAGCTCGCCGGGTCTCCGTGCTGCTGCTCATCATATTGGTAATTTTCTTCTTATTATTATTATTATAACTATACCTATGTCTGTACCATTGTTGGGCGTGGATAATTGTATTTTGTGTGTATACCGTGTTTAGGAAAATATTGCCTGGATGTAAACGATGAGTTTATGATGTGCAAGCAAGAAACTAAAGATCCACGTAAATGCTTGAACGAGGGCAAGGCAGTCACTAGCTGTGCGCTTGAATTCTTTAGGAAGCTGAAAGGCAATTGTTTTGATGAATTTCAAATTTATAGCAACTGTATCGACAAATCCAGTAGTCGCATGGATTTTGAACCATGTCGCAAGACACAAGCGGTGTATGACAAATGCGTGTTTGAAAAAATGGGCATAGAGCGACCAGAGCACGGATTCTTTTGTAAAGCTCGCGTCTATACTGGAAATCGTCCGAAGCCTCCAGTTGAAGAACCACAAGTGTTTGGTGATCTGCCAATTGGTCTCAAAGACTTTAAAGAAGAAGAACGGCCACCCGCAAAATACGGACAACGTAATTGGTTTATCAAGTAATCTATCTGTATGTTTAAAGTTTACAGTTTAATATTATTACTTATTAGTGTTTGTAAAAAAAAAAAAACCAGTTATTATTATGAGATCAGAAATTGTATATTCATTTAATTTTCTCGCTGTAGACAATTGAAATTATAAATATTTTATAAAAAAAAAATAAATAAATAAAGTATTTATTACATGATTTAGCAATATATAAAATGTTATGAAATAATCTGCTCACAAATATTGAACAAAACATTTAAAATTATATACAAGTTAAATACAAGTATAAATAATTGTACACAGAACAATGTTAACAAATATTTTTTATAATGGTGTATTTGAAATATCTAAAAAGTCAAATGTCAATTCAACTGGTCTAACGGATCCAAAAAAGTCAGTTATTGGAACTTTTGCAAGGTCTCTGTGAAATAAGTCTATTCTTACCCCCACTGTTGAAATGCAATCTTGTTTAGGGCAAACACCAAGCTGAAAAATAAAATAAACTAGTTATTACATATTACTTATTAGTTAATAATAACTAATAACTTATTACTATATCATCAAAATGTCAAGTATAATTATTGGGAGTGAATTTGATCAATTTAAAAATAAGTAAGTATTATCTATTTGTGAAACTCACTACAATTATTCTCTTCACTAAACCTAACAAACCAATAGATAACCCCTCCTCATACAGGCCTATTAGTTTGCTACCTTTCTTTGCAAAACTCTTAGAAAAACTAATACTAAACAGAATTTTTCCAATCATCAAAGAAAAGAAACTAATTCCTGACACGCAATTTGGATTTAGAGAACATCACTCTACCATTCACCAAATACACAGACTAGCCGATACCATTTCCTGTTTTCTGGAAAAGAAACTTTACACTTCTGCAGTATTTCTCGATGTTGCACAGGCCTTTGACAAGGTCTGGAACCCCGGCCTTCTTTTCAAACTAAAATCATTACTACCCCCTTCATATTACTTTTCTTTAATTCATACCTTAATGAACACCACTTCCTCGTTAGGTCAGGAACTGAACACTCCAGCGTATCCCCAATACTAGCCAGCGTTCCTCAAGGTGCAGTCCTTTCACCAACTTTTTTAATCTTTATTCGGCTGACCAACCCACCAATCCGAATACTCAAATATGCCGACGACAAAGCAATATATGCCACCCACACCGATCCTAATTTAGTCTCATCTACTCTCCAAAGCCACCTGAATGACCTATCACACTGGTATTCCCTCTGGTGCGTCAAAATTAATAAGAACAAATCTGCACATACCACTTTTGCTCTCCGGTACATATAAACAACAAACCAATACCGTGCTCCGACGTAGCCAAATATCTAGGTCTAACCTTCGACAAACGTCTAACATGGGTTAAGCATATTCATACAAAAAAATCAAAATTAAATCAACGACTTTACACTCTCAGACCAATTCTTGGTAACGGCTCAAAGTTATCCCTCATAACCAAAATTTACATCTATAATCTTCTACTTAAACCTATCTGGCTCTATGATATTCAAGTCTGGGGCAAAGCAAATATATCAAACACACGAAAAGTACAAGTGTTCCAATCAAAAATCCTCCGACTCATAACCAATGCTCCACCATATATTTCAAACCACACTCTTCATACAGATCTTCATGTTCCTAAAGTCACTGATACAGCTAAGCTGTATTACAAAAAATTTAGGAATCGTCTTCAAAATCACACCAATCATCATATGAAAATGCTACTATCTATCTTCATCCCGGAAATCCTCCCAGAAGACTTAAACAACAATGGCCCCGTGACCTTTTAAAGTAAACATAATATGAATACTTAATACCCAAATAATGTAAATTCATGCCGAAGTACCTTCACTGGATGGTTTCTTCCCCCAAGAGACTCAAGCCATTACACATAATTTTAAAAAAAAAACCATACATTATACTTATTATACTTTGTTTTAGTATAGATTGTATAATTTTCTAAATTAAAAATAAAAAAATGTATTTGTAAATAATATTCATACAAGCATAAAATATAGAATTTTGTGCAGTATGAACCAATAAAAAAATTATTAAGTGTTTTAAATATACAACATAATATGTACAAAATATTAAATAACTTACAAAACTCTTCATGCTAATTCGACTTTTCAGTTTAACATTCTCTAAAAATTTCAATGCATAAAACGTGTAACGATCAATTATGTACACTCCAATTGCTGGATCTACATGATGCTGTAATATAAAATATTTTAATTTTTTTAAATTGTTCAGTAATAAAATAGTATGCATAAATATATTACCGAAAGAGAGTCTTCACCCACTAAACTACTAGCCATTGCAAGGATGTTAGGTGAATAAAATTTTTCATACATCGATGAAGCTTGACAAGTATCAATCATGAAAAATATTTCATGGTATCTGAGAATAAATAACACACTATAATGATATTGATTTATTTCGGTATACTTTTAAAGATTCGTTGGGCAACCTCACTATCTTTAATCATGATGATAATTAACATAGAAGTTTTTAATTACCTTCTTTTCTGCCACATCTGTTCAAGAGCATCAGCTAACTCTTGGCTGGTAACTTCTTCAGAATCTTGGAACTTTAGGAATCCATCACCGCCATGGCCAGTAAGGTATATCAAGATGTTGCTACCTTCATCAGTAAGCAACTGTTTTGAACGAGGTGTATCAGGAGGTAATCGACCCGTCAATAAACGTACAAAGTTTTCAACTGTTACCTAAATATTAAAAAGTTAAAATTAATTACAAAAAATAAATACCTAAAAGTGAAAAAAACAATTACCTCATAGCCTCTAAAATCGACTTCAACGTCGTCTCCATAGACGTTGAGCTGTTGGTCAGCATTATTGAACACAGTCGCAGGACTGGGATTGCGAGGGTTACATGCCATGTCATCAGCAACCATTAATATTATCTGACTAAAAGCATAATATTATTAGAACCAAATTTGAATTTGTCATTAACACATCTCATACCTATCCGGTATACCAAGACGTTTGACACTTCTGTAAATGGACAGAACGTTTGCTACATGCCTGTAATTGAACCAAAATCGTGACGTATCCACAAGAACCGCCCAATTATTCGAATGATTTGCCTATTTCAAACAATTTGGGTGTGACATTTCATATATGATAGCTTTTTTTTATATAGCGTACTTACCTGACACACATGAATGTTCAAGAAATTCACACAGCCGAGGAACGAAAATAAAAAATATAATTTCATATTGTGCATGAAATTTAAAAAAATAACTGAATCACGAATAAACAATTTGTTTACTTCGGTGGTTTCTAAAATTTAATGTAAAATTATTTGCCATTTTTCATGTTAAAAGTTTTAAAATCACTAATGTTATCCGGTTATCTACGCCGGTTATCTGATAACAGTCACTTGTCTTGTTTGTATCAAGGTGGTTATATATTATATATTATCCGCTTTGGTTTGTAGACACATAAATATTTATTGTAACATATATATATATAATATATTTTTTTCTATGCACAGAAGACTCAAGACGCCATCCAATATCCATGCATTTACAAATATTATTAAAATGTATTATATAATATTTATTGTCTCCGTCAAACACGTTTCACACGTACCATGTATACGACATACTCGACATAACAAATTTTCGTTTACCGGTTTTAAATTGAAACTTTCAATAGTCTGCTGTTTATATTAGAGTGAATCTATTGGCTATTATTAAACTTTTAGGTGAGAACATTATCTGTGCTCAAGGGGACGCTACACCCACATGTGTTGTCTCCGTCTTACAAATGTAAAAATTGCAAAACCTTTTTTTGCGCAAGTGAGAACCACTCAGGCTGTAGACTGTAGTCCAAGCTAAGCAACCAAATGTTCATATTATAAAGAGGAGAAAATTGACTGTGCAATGTCGTTTTTATTTTTTACAAAACTAAAAAAAAAAGTTATTCGAGTTTGAAAACTCGAAATTCAAAATTTTCAGATTTGTATAACTTTTTTTTTAGTTCTGATATGTTTTACATTTGTAAGACGGAGACAACACGTCAACACATGCGGGTGAAGCTTCCTCTTAAGCGTCAATGATTTTTCAATATTTTAATTTTCAAGTGGTATAGGTATTATGAGCATTTTTAATATTTTACATACGCATTCATGCTTGAAAATTAAAATATTAAAAATCGCTTTGACGAATCATTAATGAATTTTATTGAGTACCTATTATTTTTAAGTTTTACATAAGTATTTTTCCTTTTACCATTTTTACAATAAAACATTTTTCCGACAGATTTTCATGAGACATGTAGTGTCCAATGTAAAATGATGTACACAAAATGGCTTATTAGATTCATACGAATAACCTAAATCGTCAATACATTTACTTACATGTTACATAAATACAACATTCCTTTAAACCTTTTAAAGCGTCTGACGTTCCTGATACATAAATGAAATTAAAAATCACAATGTTAAATAAAATATTAGAAAACTTAAACGTATTCATACTTAATTTATTAAATAGGTAGTCGAGTTTTGGACAAGTACCTACATAGGTATAATTTATAATGGGTAATTCATATTGTACCTAATTTAATAAGCTACCAAATAAATATAACTTCTCAAACACTGTGTCTAGGGACACTGGCGGGAGAATGCATTCGAATAATAGAATATCTATACACTTATGCGGACCAGTTTTGCATAGTTAAATTTGGAATGGGAACTATAACTGAAATAGAAAACCAGAATATGTACATTTCTTATCACAAAGATTTCTGTAAAAGTACATACGATTTATCAATAGACCGTATAGGTACTGAGTATAATAATATATAAGTTCTGTGGATTTATCATAGTAAATAATATACTTTATAATATCTATGGCAATCGTCAATTGTTGACATTCGTCGGTGCCGATTAACAATATTAATAATTTTAGTGAACATAAAAAATAATAAACCATCAATATAGACGGACAGTTAGTTAAGCCGTATATATTATTATAATGTACGTTTTAACACAAACTCGCACATTTCGTTATGATCAGGTTATTTTCATAAAATATTTCGATACTTTCAAGTTTCAGTTCGGAACGAGATGAAGATGAATGAAGATAGCTGTTTCTTCGCGGCGACGGCAGTGCCGCACTCTGCTATATAGGTTTCACCGGAATAGTCGATGTTTACGCGTAAGTTTTTTTTCATATTATTACTATTTTGCATTTACTTTTTAGACTTAAATTAAATATTTATTGCCATGGACAATCTGTTAACACTGGGTGACGTAGAAGTATTTCAAAGTTCAATCCCAAAAGCGGAATGTATAAAATACGCGAGACCGAACAGTCCAAAGGTCGTCCTCGTTTCACCACGCCAAGTTTAATACGTACCTTTTTGCATATAAGTACTATAATGCCGGGTATCACCTTAGGTTTGCGGGAAGTATTTAAAACCATATAATATTATTAATCTTTATAATTTATATACATTATAGACCTCATATATTTTATTAGCATACTTATTACTTACACCTTTTTTTAGTGTAGTTTATACCCTAGATGACTAGATGTAGGTATTAAATATAATATATTATTATAATAGTGATTACATACAGAGTATAATATATTATGTATGGAAAACGAAGGTTTATTTTAATTACTTAACGTGGACATATCAAACACAACAACAAAAAATAATAAAAAAAATTAAGAAATTAAATACACACATCATAGTAAAATCAAAACATTCATCGCTCCGCTCAGAATCTAAAATATAAATTATAGGTACCCGATACAATTAAAATTAACATAATATTAAATAATAATTAAAAATGTTGTGATCGGCACTCGGCAGTATTCGTAGAAAATGTTAGACTTGGAATTTTACAAATCTAGTTGGTATTATAGTAGGTACTGAAAATTTGATGTACACTGTATATCTTTATATTAGCTCTAAAATCCAGTTATCACATTTTTATTTAATGATTCATAAAATACAATATGCTTTATAAAAATATGCTTGTACTTCTGATATCTATTATCTATTCACCATCTTAATCAATAATTAAATGAATAAACAAAAATAATAATTTAAATAATATATCATATTATTATAATTCAAATTCAAATTCAAAATTATAAACTACGTATTTTGATTATTGTCATATCAAATTTCAATGAACAAATTGTTCCTTAAAGCCCCGTTCACACGATAAAATAATTTGATCGTGTGAACGGGGCTTAACACGGAACTCATTGATATAAAAAGTTGCATTATATATTATATTATATCCGTGGATTCATCATATCGACGTATCTAGTATAATATCTATCATTTATTTTCTATGGCAAATCTCAAAGTCATTGCAGAAGACACTGTCGATTAAAAATTCTAAAATTTCAATAAGCAAAGCAGATATGAGCAAAAAACTTACTGCGTTCCGTATAATTTTATTTTTCATAAATCACAAATAAAACTCGTCGGCCTCGCAGTGAACACACCTCACGGATTCCGCCGAAAGATTCGAAGTTTAAAGTAAATTTGTTTCAAAAATTATTAACTAATATATAATTTATTGGTATAGTATTAAATTAATTAATGAAATAAAATAAACGCACCTACTATAATTATTAGTAAAAGGAATAAATACATGTATAAATTATTAAAATACAAACGAAACACGATTCTGAGCTAAGACATGCAGTAATAAATAATATTGTGATTAAAGTAATTTATTTTATTATTAGGCATTAGTACAACAGTAGGTTTAAGCCATTTTTACCCAAAAAATTACATTTGAAAGTGTCATCGTGTATATAAAATATAATAATATACTCTAAAAGTTTCATAAGTCCACAAATAACTATTATTTTTAAATTACAACAAAATAACTAAAATCGTTGTTCTTGGTTTTAATAAGTAATTTCGTCCAAATTTGAACTTATAATGTCTGTGAAAATGAATTGTGTTTTTAATAGATTATTTAGATTTTATGGTTACAGTATGAACAAGGGTATGAACTATTTATGAGAATTCTTGTTTTAAATTTTCAATCCTTAGCAATAATAAGAGTTGAAAATTTTATAAATTTTTAACTAATAAAGTAATTTTATAAAAATTTAACTTTAATTACTTATAAAAAAAAAATCGTGCCTATGGATCTTTATTGTTTCTCAACTGCTATTATAACTACTCATGAGGAAACTTTTATTATATTTTCATATTATAGGTAAACAAAGACATTTTTGTATGAATATCTGACTACAAAATATTTTGCAAATTGTCGAGATTATGACAAATTTTGTAGAAATTTGAACTTTAAATGCCTATAAATAAAAATGTCTTTATATTTCTAATATTTTTTAATTGCTATTATATCAATTTACGAGGAACTTAGTATTATTTTTAAGATTTTTGACCCAATGAATACAATTTTATTAACATTTATAGAATACACAACTAAAAATATTTCATAATTCAAATGTCTATAAATCACTGAAAACGAGTTGAAATATTTTTAAAATTGTATAATGTATAGAAAATGATAGTTTAAACATTTGATGGACATTTTAAATACCTACGGTTAAAATATGTTAATAGTTGTTGAATAACAACAAAATAAGAAAATCGTTATACGAGAATCATATACACACCATTGTAAAATTAAAACATTCATTGCTCCCCTAATCAGTGGCGTCATTTGAGGGGAGGCAAGGTGGGCATTTTCCGCTGTTTGGTTTTAAAAGCAGCCCGATAGACTGGTGCCCAGTTGTTGCCGTTTTAACATTATTATATTTTATACTTTTATTGAGTTTTATTAGTGCAAAAACATGCCTATTTTATTATATTTTCAGAAAATATTATACTATGTTCTTAGAAATTATTGTCACAATGATATATTTTTACTAATTGATAGTTGGAATATATTTATATTTAGACTATGCGGGGACGTACACATTGTATGTATGGGCATGTATTTATGTATGTTTGTTTTTGTGTGAGTGTGTTTTGTGAAGGAAAATGAACAGTTAGTATCATAATCTCGTGTGGTTTAATTTATAAAATCTAAAATTAATATAAATTCTAAAAACAACTGATTGGCACTCTTATTATTTACCATTGATCACGGATTTCAGTTAACTTGCGACAGTCGTATATGATTCAACTATTCTGCGTATTGTGTTAATTTAGTTAAGTACCTTATTCAATCTAAATTAAAATTAATTTTTTTTCGTGACACGTGTTTACATTAATCTTTAAGTTTGGGCAAAATATGATCTAAAAAAAATAAATTGGTGGTTTGGCTAAAAGTATAAAATTACCGCAAACTGCACAAGAATCGAAAATAATTTCTGGTATGTTTAATAAACAGACAAAACTTGAGCCATTAAGCAAGCAATAAAAAAATATATATTATAATTTAAGATAATATTAATTTGTAAATATATCGTATACCTATATAAGAGTAATAGAGTATAGGCTATAAGTGATGAATCAGGTAAAATTGATTTATACATACTGCAGTTTATATATTTTCAAAAATAAAAAAAGAAGATATCCAAATAAACTACTACCTAATATTTTTGTTTATCAATATACATATTGCTATATAATAGTTTGTAGCCTTTAACATCATTTAAACAATTGTTTTTATAAAATATCTGCTACCTTATATTTAAAAATGATGTACCTAGTTAATAAAAAGGGTACCATAAAAAAATGTAAGTAGATAATATATGGTTGCGAGTGGTTTTTATTTACCCATTCGGGCCGGTCAAAACCCTCTCTATTGAAAACTGTAATGACGCCACTGCCCATTGTTCGCTATAAAATACAAACTAACACATAATAGTTAGGTTTGGTATGATACAAATTAATCATTACGCTTAGGTTATAAGAATATTGTTGAACATTTCACTGCAGGCTGCGTGTTATTTCAGAAATGGTATTCGTCAGAGAAGATTTGTCAACTGGGAATAATATATCATATGCAGACTGAAATGTGTGAACGTTGCAGTGTTTCGCAGACTAAGTTTTATAGCAGATTTACGGGGTATGTATTTTCTTATTTTTCAGTTTGTTGAATCTTCATAGAATACTTACTATTTAATTTTATCTAATTTTTATCTATGGTTTTTGATATTAATTTGTCTGTAGGCTTCCATGTCCCTCCCCACATTTATTTTTCACTAAAGTAAAAATTTCCCAGTAGTTTTCAAAAGCGCCATTACAAACAAAAGAAAAATTAAGGAAAAACGGGAATTTTTACGCAAAATCTGTTTTCGAGAAAATTGATTTTGGTTTTTGGTGTAACTCTAAAACAAATGAACGTATATACATGAAACTTTCACAGGTTGTTTATATTTATATTTTCTATATACGATAAAATTTTAAAATTATAGGATTGAAAATTTAAAACAAGGCTCCACGTATTTTATAATGATGTGTTTTTTTTTATTTTTTTTTTTTTGTGTCTGTCATCACCTTTTAGGACAATAGTGCTTGAATTTTCTTCAACAGTAACTTTTCTGATAGAAAAGTGAACCTAGTTGGTACTTTGAGGGGTCAAAAGTAAAAATTTCCCAGTAGTTTTCAAAAGCGACGTGAAAACAAAAGAAAAATTAAGGAAAAACGGGAATTTTTACGCAAAATCTGTTTTCGAGGAAATTGATTTTGGGTTTTGGTGTAATTCTAAAACAAATGAACGCATACACATGAAATTTTCACTGGTTGTTTATATTTGCATTTTCTATACACGATAAAAATTTCAAAATATTTTGATTTGTTTTGAACTGTTTAGGAACATTGTCAGTTTCCAATTTTATCAATATTTTTTTCTATGGATGTCAATAAAACTTTATTACGAAAATAGCAAATTATTTTGAGTTGAGAATTCATAAAAATTTTTCTTTTTAATCTAAGATTTTAAAATGTAATACAAGATTATCCATAAGTTTGTCTACCTTTATCAAAAAAAAAAAAAATGTCTACAAGAAAGTCAAATTAAATTTTTATGAGCGTTGAAATTCATATTTTTACAACATTTGATATTCACTACATTTCTCATGTAACGATTTTCTTATTTTTTTGTAATGAAAAAACGTATGACTGTAGATACTTAAAAATTTGTTATAACCTAAATGTTTATATTAGCGTTTTCTATACACGATAAAATTTTGAAAATAATTTGACTCTTTTTGAGTTGTTTACGGACATTGTTAGTTTTCAATTTTTTTAGTTTTTTTTTCTATAAATATCAATAAAATTTTATTGTTGGGTAAAAAAGCGTGAAAATGTAATATAAGGCTCCTGATATATCGTTCTAATAGCAGTTGAAAAATATTAAAAATACATATGCACAATTTTTTTTTATAAGCATTTAAAGTTCAAATTTTGACAAAATTTATCAAATTGTATTTTAAGATAATTTAAATCTAGGATTTCTCTAGAAAGCAGGGAATTGTCTAGAAATCAAGATAGCCTGAAACTAGGAATTGTCTGCTTCTGTTACTTTTATAGAAATTGGGGAATTGCCTAGATTTAGGAACCGCCAGATATCAGGGGATTGCCTGAATCTAGGATTTGTCAGAAAGCAGGGGAATAACCTGAATCTAGGAATCGTCTAGAATACATGGGATTGCCTAAAGTAGAGAATAGGCTGAACCCTGGAAGCGTCAGGAAACAGGGAATGCCCTGAATCTAGGAATTGTCCAGAAACCGGGGAATTGCCCGAATCTAAGAAATGTCTAGATATCAGGGAATAGACCGAACCCTAACCTAACCAGGTTCGGCCTATTCCCCGAATAAGCCTATTCCCTGATATCTAGATAAATCCTAGATTCAGGATATCCCCGAATTACGACCAATTCCCGGATTCAGGACGGAAAGTTCCAATAGTTCGGAAAGTTCGAAAAGTTCGGATAAGTTTCGATAAGTTCCTAGATTCGGACAATTCCCTGATTTCTTTGACATTTCCTAGATTCAAGGTATTCCCCGAGTTCTAGACAGTTCCTAGATTTAGCATATTCCCTGATATCTAGACATTTCCTAGATTCGGACAATTCCCTGATTTCTGTGACAATTCCTAGATTCAAGGTATTCCCCGATTTCTAGACAGTTCCTAGATTTAGCATATTCCCTGATACCTAAACATTTCCTAGATTTCGCATATTCCCTGATATCTAGGCATTTCCTAGATTCGGACAATTCCCCGATTTCTGAACAATTTCAGCGAAATTTCCTGAATCTAGGAATTGTCAAAGAAATCAGGGAATTGTCCGAATCTAGGAACTATCTAGAAATCAGAGAATATCCTGAATCTAGGAACTGTCTAGAAATTTGAGAATTTCTTGAATATAGGATTTGTCTAGAGATCAGGGAATTGCCTATAAATCGGGGAATTTCCCGAGTCTGGGAATTGTCTAGAAATCAGGAGAGGCCGGTATATGATGGTATATGATGGTATATGATGGTATATCACAAAGAATAATAGGGAAACCCCAATTCTTAATCCAACATATTAATATTATTAAATTACAACCTATTTTATACAGCTGTATATTACGGTTTAACAATATTTAAATTTAAATTTATTTTTGTTGTATTAACCAAACTAAATAATTAAATTTATAGGTAACTTTGATATTTAATTATTTTTACTAGCACTAATCAACTATTCGGAGGAAGTATACACAACTATTAATTGTAGTGATAACATCTAAACAACTAGTTCCGTTAGTCAAATAATAGTTCATCCAACTAAAAAATATTGAACTATTTTTGTGATACGCCATATTACATAAACAGAGAACTACAATTATATTATAAAATACAAATAATTAGAAATTGAATAAATATTATATTAATTTATAAAATACCTCCTCCACCATTAATTAAACACAAGCCTGACTTATATTATATATTCGTTATACGCGGTGTATGATACGTGACCCAACTGAATATATTTTTAATTTTAATACACTGCAAAAACAATATAACTTGTCATTACCAATACGACGTTACTATCTCGTCGCCACCTAGGTATGTAAATAATTGTCTTTGAATTATTTAGTGACTTCAGACAATAGTGTCTTTATAAAATTGCAGTTTTCCTCGACCGTCGGGTCAATAGGCCCAAAATGATTTGGGCTTGAATCTGAATATTAAGTTAATAATCCAAGTATGCCACCGAGTCCCGAGATAATGCACGTCATAAATATAAATAAAATGGTCTTACAATATATCAGCTATTGATAACACATGAAAGTGGTGAAACCGTGTTCTTATAATATACAAATATTGAAATAATGAAATGTACATTATAGATTGGCTGTCTATTACTTGTTCTGTGGTGTCTGTTCTTACCTGGGGTGTTGAATTCTGGAATTACGAATGCCTCGAAGTTTTGCGTGTTTGATTACATGTTTGCTTGACGTCATATTTCGTATAAACGGCCGATTTCTCGAAAGCTCCTCTTTCGATGTACATATTATATAATATAAAAGAAAGTGGGTAAGTGGAAGTCGCTCTGCTGTACAGTATAGGCTACAAGTGGGTCAATGTATAATGGATGATATCAAATTTAAATTCAATGATATACCTAATATCATTGTATAAGAAAAACGATTCTGAGCGGAGACGGTTTATCAGTGTGCACATATCTATGGATATTTTATATTATTATTACTTACCTATGTCTTATATATTTATTAAAAACATTAATACGGTATCCGGTAAGTTGAATTAATATTATACAATAGTAAAATTACTAAAATCGTTGTTCTATTAGTTATTTAACATGTAATTTCGTCCAAATTTAAATTTAAAATAACTACAAAAAAAAAACTGTTTTTATATTTTTTATAACTTTCCAGGAGAGACAAAAAATGAAATCATAACATGTCCCTTTTCTGTTGTCAACTGTTATTTCCAAGTGCTATTTCAGAATTTTAGATGTTCGGACTGACGGATTTGTCTTCTTTCTGCAGTAAACAATGAATAACACGTGGTTAGTGTAAAAATGTAAAATGATAATAAAATTAAAATTGATAAAAATGGACTTGTCCGCTTTCTGCAGTTAGCGATTCACCTACTTATACGTGGAATCTTATTTTACATTTTTAATCCTTAGCTATACAAGTAGAACATTTTATATATTTTATAAAATATAAATATTAAGAAAATGCATTGATTCGAAAAAATCATGAAAATATGTATGCATTTTTTTGCCTTAACCAGTGGTGGTGCAAGATTTTGCCGGGCCCTGGGCAAATAAAGTTTTTTGGGCCCCGACTTTAAAAGGGGGGCCTCATTAAGCGGGACCTTAGTGGGGCAATGTGCAAATGCCCAGTCTACCTCCCTAGCGCCGCCACTTGCCCTAACCTGTTAAATCTTAAATGTGCAAAAATTTGTTAAATAACACAAAACAAAGTTTGAAATGCACTCTTCAAATTTCTCTAAACGTGAAATATATAAAATAAAAATGTTTATCGATGTGGAATACCTTGTATCTATTAGGCTTAAGTCATTAAATAAATATCAGTAAAGGAGAGCGGCATTAAAATTTTCGCTTTAGGGCGGAAAATATCTAACGGAGGGCCTGTATTTATTTTCTTCCTAAGACCTAGCCACAGACATTACAATAAATAAATTGTGAACAAAGTATAATAATTAATAAAAAGATTATTGTAGCACAGAAATGCACAATTATGTAACTTGACATCTAAAAATCACTTTTGTACTTTGGTTTGTAACTTATTATAACTACGTCATACAACGAACAATATGTATAAAATTAATGAGTTTAATTATTATTTTATTATAATATGCTTCACTGTAATAACAATTTATTTTGTTACGAGTAGATCGAAACTATACGATACAAATTAATCGATTTTAAGTAGGCCGTAGATCGTTTAATTTCCTTTTCATGTATTCTTCAAGTTGTGAGTAATCGACTAATGTATTTTGTATGAGTTCTTTCAGCACAATAGGCCATTCCTGTTCCAATAAAATCAGCTTTGCCATTGCTAGACACGTAGTGTTTATCAATGAATTGAAATGGACTAGTCCTTTGTGTCTCCAGATACATTCATCCTAAAAAATACATACCTATTATTTTATTTGCAATTATAAATTTAATTTAAAATATAAGTGTTATGTGTAATTAATAAAATGTTAAGTCAAAAGCATTATCAACTTAGAACACTGAGTAGTGGAGTACTGTTAGTACTGGCGTAGGGACTAGGTATACAGAGTTTGATTCTTTGCTTAAATATAAATATTCTAGTATTACCTATACTTTGAAAATCTTTAAATTGATTAATAAATCAAATAAGTAAAAATTAAATATTAATTATTTTTACAATAGAAACTAAGTTCCGCTTGAAACAATAGAAACGTTTTTCAAATGATATGATTTAAATTAAAAATAATGGATTATATAGGTACCTATAATCTACAATTAAATCACACAAATGTGAACGATACGAGTGGGTGATTGGGCTCTTCACTGTAATATATATGTTAGCGGCATTATGTATAATATTGGTATTTTATAAAATGCCTAGGAATTCTATATAGTACCTGGTGATTTTTAAAGAAGTGTATAATACATTTTTTTTATATATGCATCTTCTTGGTTTTATTATTTGACAATGTTCCTTCACCTATTAGAAATCTATTAGTACCTAATCTGTAATAACGATAAGTTTAATGGAGTACTGTCGAGAGATAATGCAATAATTATTTCGTCAACATCGTCAAAGGTATACGGTATACCTACCTAGTCTTTTCACATTTCAGTCTTTGACAAAATATCATGCAATATGAATCGAGTGCGTGGTATGAAAGATCATTTTAATACCGAGTTATTGAAGCGAAAATTTGACTTAAAAAATAGTGTCTGACAAGCGCTATTATCAATTAATTAAAGATAATGATAGTGCTAAGTCAAAAAACAAAAAAAAAACATGTGACTATTGGTTGCTTAAAAAATATCATGTTTTGCTCGTTAATAATAATAATAAACTAATTTATCCTGTTAAAAATAATGACAACAATATTTTATATTATACAAAAGAAAGTGATGTTTTTGATGTGTTACATGATGCTCAACAATCGCTGGAACATGGAGGACGAGATAGAATGTTGTATGAACTTAATAGTAAGTTTAAAAACATCACGCGCTCTGAAGTTGATATTTATTTGTCATCATGTGAACTGTGTCAATTAAAACACAAAAAAACTAGAAAAGGATTAGTTGTGAAGCCCAATATTAATGAATTTAATAGTCGCAGTCAAGTTTATTTGATTGATTTTCACTCAAATGCTGATGAACTTTTTAAATTTACAATAGTATACCAGGACCATTTAACTAAGTTTGTGGTCATAAAACCATTAAAGATGAAGAAGAAATAGAAGAAGTAGCTTATAATTTAATTGATATTTTCACTTTACTTGGAGCACCTTCCATATTACAATCTGACAACAGTCGTGAATTCTCTAATCAAATTGTTTCTAACTTGAAAAATTATTTGCCCAATTTAAAAATCGTTCATGGAAAACCTCGACATTCCCAAAGTCAGGGAAGTTTCGAAAGAGAAAACCAGGACAAATATGTTAATGGCATGGATGAGGGGTAATAATACTTCAAAGTGGAGTGAAGGTCTAAGATTTATTCAACTGATAAAAAACCGCGCTTATCATAAAGGTATAAAGAGGTCACCTTACAAAGCTCTTTTTGGTTGTAAAAATAAAGTTGGTTCTACCACCAGATATTTTAAAAGATTTAGATAATGAAGAGAGCCATCTTAAGTCCGTCGATCGCAATTTCATTGGCCCGACTAATCAAGAAATA
Organism: Sitobion miscanthi; assembly: GCA_008086715.1. Classification (NCBI taxonomy): domain Eukaryota; kingdom Metazoa; phylum Arthropoda; class Insecta; order Hemiptera; family Aphididae; genus Sitobion; species Sitobion miscanthi. The sequence goes on from SSSL01000347.1 coordinate 18,545, forward strand.
TCTACAATAAGCGATTCTAAAAATACGATCGTTGTAAATGCTTCTACTGACAACGAAAATATTATTACGATCAATGAAGATACTTATACAACTGATAATAATATAAATAAAGGAAATTGTCTGTTATGCTCAGAAGAAAGCGATGAAAAAATGATTCTATGTTCAATGCGTGATAGAAAAATGCATGCGAGTTGCAGAATATATGTAAAGAAAGCAAATAAAGTAGAATTTGTATGTACAATTTGTAACAGAACTGAAAAACCGATACCTAGCGAAAAGAAGCACACTGTAATTTGGAACTCCAGGCGATAAAAATGAAGACTAAGTCAAATAAAAAATTCCTTTCAACACTTGTTGGAAACACGGTAAGAGTGGCAATTGCAGATGTAGACCGAGGACGAGGAGAACTCATTATATTTTGGCATTTGTTTTGGTGGCAAGTTACAGAAGATGGATTTTATCCTTTAGGAAATAAAACAGGTGTTTTATTTTATTTTTTTATTCTTTTATTTTGTTGATTGATTATTTTCATTTTTCAATAATAATTAAGGCTCCTAATATAGTGTTACAATGGCAGTTGAAAAATATTAGAAATATATAGTTAAAATTTTTTTTATAAGCATTTAAAGTTCAAATTTTGTCAAAATACGTAAAATCACAAAAATTGTTAAAAACTATTTAATAATTTGTATTTCAGATTCTGAGTGGAACAATGAATTTATTGATTTTACAATGATGTGTGAGTAGTATAGATGTACCATTCCTGGCGCAGTCCATTTTATATCAATAAAAGATCACAAGAAAACAATGTGTAATAAGATCAGAAAATCTAAATGCAATAATAATTAAAATATTTTTTCAAATGTATGATATTAATATTAAAAAATTTTCAAAAATCTGAAATGTAAAATCCCCAAAACATTTTTTAATAGAATTGTTCTATCAAAAATAAAAATCGAAATAACATATTTTTTCACAAAACATATTTTATTAATAATTAAAAATTGAAATGCAATGATCCCCAAAATATTTTTTACAAAACTTATAATATTAATAATTTAAATTTAAATGCAATAATTACTTAAAATATTTTTCAAAAATCTGAAATGCAAAATCCCCAAAACATTTTTTAATATAATTGTTCTATTAAAAATAAAAATCTAAATAGCATATTTAATTGCAAAATTGAATTTAAAAGAAATTGAAAAATTGAATTTAAAAATTAAAAATATAATAAATAATAAAATAATGGAAACAACTATCAAAGATTTTAATAAATTACAAGAAATTGAAATGCAAAACGAAATAGAAAACTCTATATTAAATAATGAAATCTTTGTTAAGTTTTGTAAATATGAATACTATAATACTAATAATAATAAAAATATTAAAATTATGAAATATAATCTAAATAAAATTCCAATTAAAGGAAATATTTTAATTGTCGATCATGGACACAATATTTCTGGAAATGGAAAGCTTATGCTTCTAAAATACTAGAATCACCAACATGGCTTGAAATTTGTAAAATTGCTAATGATTTAATAAATACAACCGGTACTTATTTTTCAAATATCTTCATGATATTTGTGTTGTTCAGATTTAGGAAATATTAAAATATGTAGCCTTGGTATGGGAGGTACAGACACTGAAAGCAAAATGCTTAGAATATAACTATATTATTAATTTAATTTTTTAATAGAATTGTTCTATTAAAAAAATTTTCAATATTTAACGCATGTCCCATTCGGACACGTGTTATTAAAATCCAAAAATCTTTGAAAACGATTTTACACTATGGTACTATGAGGGGGACTTATAAAGAATTAAAATCAAAAATGATTAATGTAAAAATGAAGATTCTGACATAAATAGCAACGGTGTTATACTTAAATGAAAAATATGAAGCGGGGGGGTAAACTTTTAATATGTAGTGTAGATAAACATATAAAACATATCTGTGTTGATCCGACTTGATAATATCAAATATTAAATGAAATATAGGACTTATACGATCGCGTTATTTTTTAATATTTTTAATAGAAATATGGAAAAAAATGCAAAAAATCTACAAAATCATTCCCAGCTTTGCAGATACCCGTTAGGAAAAAAGGAGGCCGGAACTCTTTTACAGATATCTGCAAAGCTATCGTGGGCAGGTGAAGTTACCCAAGTGCTTTATTCGGCAGGTCAACGACAGTTTTTCAGTAGATTGCATAGGTGTGTGCACCCACCTATGCAATCTACCGTAAACGTCTTCAAAGCCTGATGAAATTAGTAGGTGAACATGCCGCGGTTCACATTCTCCCACCAATTTCAATCCGACCAAGAACACATTTAAATCAAACGCGTTAACCCACTGAGCTGAAACACTAGGGCATGTATAATGATTATTTAAACACTATTTAAATAATTCGATAAAAAAAACATCATAATATAAACTATATATATATATTATGATAAGATATTCAATACCGGATGTTAAAAAATAATCAGTCTAGCTACATATTATTATTATTCGAATCATGTATTTCATGTAATTCATCATCGATCATTCGAAATGTTTGGAGTTTTCCTATATTTTGTTCTAAATTATTTAAAAGTGTTGTTAAAATAATTTTATGTTCTTGTTCTTGTTCTTGTTCAAACAATTTTAAAAATGTTTCCAAATTTTCAATCTCCATTTCTTTTATTTATTATAAAAAATAAAAAAAAATTTTTTTAAACGCGTATTTAAAAATAACATAACAACATACTATATTTACGTTAGATGTACGATGTTTACGTTAGACGTTCGATTTTTATCGAAAGGTTAGGTTAGGTTAGGTTTTTTTTTTAAAAAAAAATTTTTTAAACGCGTATTTAAACGTTAGACGTTCGATCATTGATCTCATTCGATGATCCAGACCAACGACTTGTTAAAAAACAACGACTCATTAACGTAAAAAAACATCATCAACGTAAAAAAACAACGACTCGTTAACGTAAAAAACAACGACTCGTTAACTCGTTATTTTTTAATAGAAATATTTCTATTAAAAAAATATGATTTTAAATAAATTTTTTATAATTTTCAATAAATTCTAAACATAAATGACCACATATAGGTGGATCATTATAGTATTGAAATTGGGAAACAGTACAAAAAAGATTATCTTTACCTAAATTTTAAAAAAGTTCTTTTGGTGGCTCACCAACTATATGACCAAATGGGTCAAAATATATTTTAAATGTATTGTTTATTTTTTTCCATGCAACCCAATGAGAACCATTTTGAGTAGAATCATTTAAATTAAATACTCCACATTCATTTTCCCATGGTGTTGTAGGTAATTCATTTAACATAAAACACCCTCTATAATTTTTTATTTTATTTCCAAAATAATTTATATCTATATTACTCAATGGTTTAATTTTTATATTATTTTCTTTAATCCAAAACCGTGTATAAATACCTTCAAATTTTTTAATATTATTTCTAAATGTTTTTATTTCAAATTTATTCATTTTTTTAATTTTTTTTTCAATATTTTTTTTTTTTTTTCAAGCCAGAACCTTGTGATCTAATTTTTTCAATCTCTTTATTATGTCGAATTGTTTCTTGTTCCAAATTTTTTTTATGTTTAGCATCAGTTATTGCTGTATAAACTGCACTTGCACCTGCAGCCGCAGCACTTAAACCTTCAATCACAGCAATAGCTATTGGTAAAAATCCACCTTTTTTAATTTGAACATGTTTAAGTTCTAATCTTGATCTGGTATTATTTTTTTTAGCGTTTTTTAATTTTCTTATTTGTTCT
>SSSL01000265.1:0-21914 GCA_008086715.1 Sitobion miscanthi
TTAGATATTATAGTAGATAGGTAGTTCCACCAACAGTTTCAAAAAAATGTCCACTACAAAGTTACCTAGTACACCTATCTATATAATATTATTATCAACAGTTTGTTCAGTACAAAAAAATATGCACAATATGGTTATGCACAAAAAGTAAGTAGGCAAGTATCCGTATACATAATATATATCATCAAAAATATATTTTATGTACATGGATACTTACCTACTTACTTTTTGTGCATAACCATGACTTGTGCATATTTTTTTGTACTTAACAAACTGTTGATAATAATATTATATAGGTAGGTGTACTAGGTAACTTTATAGCGAACATTTTTTTGGAAACTATTGGTGGAACTACCTATCTACTATAATATCTAACCTTAGGTACTACCTATAATTATTAGAGTTATTCATGCCGACATGTCCCACGACCAAAATTTTCGAGCTCCAAGCAATAGACAACGTCTTAAACTCTTAATATTACTTATTTTTCATCCAACTCTTTTTGCGATCATGTCCCGTGTCTCCATTCATACTGCGGACCTGGAGAAAATAAAATATGTTGCGTAAGACAAGAAGTGCTAATAAATACCCTGTATATGCACATCGTACAATGGGTATGTATAGAATGGCTAAGTCATGTTCTAATAATATACTATATGCACATCGTACCTATTCTATGTCATGTTAGGTAGGTAACGTATAGTATGTAGTTATGATTATTGAAAATAATATACTATAAATGCCTATAACTATAACTATTATACTATAACTCTTAATATTAATTGTTCATCGACAGTGGAACTATTTTTCGTCACGTCCGCGTGGCCGAATCCATACATACGGCGAACCTAAGTAAAATAAAATATTAGTCACGGAATTTTGACGTTATCCTCGAAGAGAAAAAATTATTATTGCCATTTAATTCCATAGGGTGATAATTATTTATATCGTATTATAAATATTACTTTTTCGACGTTGTAACTCTATTTGACTTTTCATCAAACGTTCTCTCATCTTCAGTACCGTTTCGGTGAGGTTCCTCAACTTTTGCAAAAGCATTTCGCGCTCGCTCTTTATTGCCACCAACGGTTGGCTGCAACGCGAGTCCGACATTTCGACATTTTTCACCGGTTTATTACGGACCAATTTATACGGAGAACCTAGAAGAGATATAAAATAAAAAATACTGCGCAAGAAAATAGTGCCAAATACGCAAAAATAACTGACTGATGTAAAACTTTTGTTATAATTGTTAATATTTTAATATTTTAGATTCTGAGCGGAGCGAGGAAGTCAGTGGTTTTACAATGGTGTTTTTTTTTTTATCCTGTATACAACATTTCTACCTGCAGAAGGAGTACTTCGATTTCAACATATCTTATCTTTTAGCAAATCGGATCAAGATGGTACTTTGAAGAGGTGATTTTTCGATTTTCTCAATATAGTTATAATACTACGGGTAAAACCTAACCGACAAATGACCGAAAACCGCTAAAAACGGGATTTTAATAATGTTTAACGCTTTGTTTATCGCCATATTATGGAAGCGAATAAAAACAAAAATAATGATTTCGGTTATTTTGTCGTGATTTATAATATTAATTCAACTTACAGTCTATAATAACAATATAAAATATCCAGATTTACAAAACTCCGCTCAGAATCATTTTTCGTATACAATAGTATTATATAATTGAATTCGAGTTTAATACAACTATCCATCATACATTGGCCCACTTGTAACCTACTGTACAGCAGAGCGGTACCCACTTGTCCACCTTTTTTTACTTTACGCAGTTCACACTTCACAGTATATTTTGAATATATATTTAATAAATAATCATTTCATTAATTATCATCTTTCTTTTTTAGAAAATATTTAGAATAATATTTAAATTCCAAAAAAGAAAATAATATTTTACATGTTACTTTAAGATTGATCGAAAGTCATACGTTAAACATCATTAGAGTATCAGATTACCTATATAATACAATTGTTTATTTTAAATTGTAATATTCAAACGTTCTTAGATATTTAGAGTCAATAAGTAAAAATCATAGAAAAATTCACGCGTGACAGGGGCGCCATTTCAGTTTTAAAATAGGGCTGCCAAATTTTTTACCAGGCCATAGTTATAACAATTAAAATTTAAATGTAGCCATGTAGGAGTTTTTTCTAACCTTACTATTAGGGATGAAAAATAATTAATATTTTAAGTGATAACACTATGGTAAAAGTATATAATATCATTATTCATTAATATACATTTTCTTTCTTTATATCTAAGCATATCTGTGTACATCCTTTATTTATAAATATTTTTTGCTCATATTAATTATTTCAATTAGTTCAATTTAACTGATACATCGGGCACCGGCGCCAGCATGAAATTAAGGCAGGCCAATATATGATACGGCGAAAAATAGGGCCGCCAATGTATATCCTGCGATACCCCAAATGGCCCCCCCTGCGCGTGAACAAATTGTTAAAATTGTTTTATAAATGAATAAATTCACAAAACTCCAATGCAATCCCGAAAATTGCACTTACAACTTTTAGGTTTGAATTCGTATATTTATAGGTACATATTATGAAACGCATTTAAAAGTTACTCGTTAATAAATTTAAGTGACGCTAGAAGAAAAAATTGCAAATGCGACAATATCCGTGCCTAAATTATTATATCTATAATATTAGCATATTTCAAATAATATAATATAGAAATGTACAATATTATAATATTAAATTGTGGGTATGTTATAAAATATTATACTTTTTTGACGATATAGTTTCGTGGTCGATTTGACTTTATTTTCTCGTATTTTGTTCGCCATTTTCTTGATACTCATGAGTTTTTGAAGCTCGCTTGTTCGTGCGTCCATATTTTCAGAAAAACGGTTGTAAATATAGACTTGCAGGTATAGTAGAAAAAACTCGAATTTTTCTTACGGAGAAATTGCAGACTAATGGCCTTTATTAAATGAATAAACTTATAGGGTCGCTATGAGAAATTCAAAATGAATAGTCGTTATGGGTGTGCGTAAAAATAAAACAAACAATAAGTTTAAAACCGTAATTTTATAATAAATTATACTCGAAAAATACACAAGTCGAATTTGTTTTTAATCTCCTTGTAATTCGAGAGTCATCGAGATACGATTGAACTGGTGTTATTGCTGGACAGAAAAATGTGACAAACTCCAAAAACCTTCTCGACAGTCTCCGACAAAATATGATTTCCGAGGGAGTACATGTTATTATTATGAACTTAATTAATGAAATGTGTAGGCATAAGTCGAGCGAAAAATTATTCGGTAAAAATTTTACAAGAGTGTTAATTTTGTTTATTTCTATAAACGCAACGACAAAAATAATAACACTTGTTACAGACATTTTAATAAAAATAAATTGCGAGACTTGTATACAGTACTTACCTAGCTGTAACGGGATCGAATCCCCCCCCCCCCCCACTCACGTTGAAATAAAACATTTTAGGCCTCCCCCCCACTGAAATTTTAAACGATTTACGCTTCTGTACTATACACTAATTAGTAAGTGTAGGGCTTTTAGTTTTTTCATACTTTTCTTGAAAGTTCATCGTAGAATTTTGTGATTTTTGAAGAAGTGAGTCTTGTATTGTTAATCTGTTTGCGGGGCTATAGGCCCAGAGCTCGTTGTTCATAGTGCCTACCTGACTTTTCATTTATAATTATTAGGTATCCTGAGAGAAATTTTTTGTAAAATGTATAATTTGCATTTTATATCAAAACTATCTTGTGTGTGAATAGACCAAATAATGGACATTAATTCAATACTAAATTATCAAAGGCAATAAACACATTAGTTATCAATATAATAATTAATAATAAATAATATAATAATATAATAATATAATAATTTTACTAGAGTATGAACAAATTTCCATAGTGCAATTTTTTGCAGGATTTGGGTAAGGTCATAACTAATAAAAAAAATTAACACTTAACATGTCCACTACCCTAGATAAATTAATAAAAATTAAATGATCATTGAAGATACTTTACATTATCTACTCCTAACCTAATAAGGGTTTGTATGTTGTTACATTAATTAAAAATTAAAAGTTATTAAAGACTTAAGGTTATGGCTGGACTTAGAGACTTAAAATCTTTAAACACAAACATATACTCATACAAATATGAGCAAATATGTATATGTTACGGGCAAGGCGAGGTAGTTGGGCATTGTGCACAGTTCCCGGACATTGTGTACAATGACCAATTTTAATGGTTTAAGTGTAAATAAAACACATTGCTTGGACATTGGGTACAATGACCAAATCCTTGAAGGGCAACGTATGCTACCATGTTTAAAACAATACAATTAAATAAATTTAATACAATATAATAATAAATATTAAATTAACTAATTAATTATTATTTATTAGATGAATATTAGTATAGGTACATAGTAATTTAAATTTGGTTTTGGTTTTATGATATTGAAAAGTAGTTATATTTATTTATTTGAACACGGTTTGCTACTGTGGCACTTAGAGTTACACAGTTTACCTGTGGCTTTACATTTGCATTTTTTTGTTTTACACTTCTGCGTACAATCACATGTATTATAATATCCTTGACCACCTTAGTTGGAATTGTGTCGAGCTACCTCTCTTAAGGAAATTATATTTTCAGGTACTTCTTCGGTCGTAATAAAAGACTCCTTGCGTAACTTAAATTGGTTACGACTATACATTTGGTTTATTTTTCCTTCCTTGGTCCCAATTTCGTATAAATTGTCTTTTACTATAAAGTATAAATTTATACTAATAAATTAATTTATATTTATACTAATTATACTTATGAATAAGAATAAATATAAAGTTCTAAGTTACCAGAAAGTATGACATCTAGAATATTGCGAAGATCACATCTTGCTCTATCTACATTGGGTATTCTTATCATCACATTCTCGCCAATTTTTCCCTGACAAAATCTATTTTCGGACATTTGTTTCATTTTTGTACCTTACTTCTGTAAATATTGAATGAGCTGGACCTTTTCTGATCAATAGATCTAAGACTTGTGGAAATTCCATCGTTTATTACCGCTAAAAAATGTTAATAAACAATATTAATAAAATGTTTTAGGTCAATAAATATTTGACATACTTTTGTTTTGAACTTCGTGCACTTCATCATTAATATTCATCACCCATCGGGCATACGATAGCTAAAAATGTATTTTTTAAAAGTTAATACATATATATTATATTATATTTTTTGAAATATTATTTATATGAAGGACAGCTAAAAAAGAAATATATATTTTAAATTTAATACATCCATTTAATAGTAAAATGTATTATAATATTATAAGTATACGTACTTTTTTTTAAAGCTTCTTTCTAAGTCTTCTTCTGTCTTTTTAATATAGATGAAACATTTTTCGGAAGTGATGAAATGGCTAGTCCAACTTTAGCTTTTGTACCAAAAATTGCCTCATATGGTGAACATTTAATCCCATGATGTAAACATCGGTTTTTCATGAATTGAATAAATTTCAGCCCCTCACTCCATCTTCTCGTATTATTGTCCTGAAGCCAAGTAGCTATCATATTTTTAATGTCTTGATTTGCTCTTTCGACGGAACCTTGGCTTTGGGAATGTCGTGGTTTTCCGTGAACTATTTTAAGTTCAGGCCACATATTACATAAGTCGCTAATAATCGTATTAACAAATTCTCGACCGTTGTCGCTATGAAGTATTGAAGGTGCACCAAATATAGTAAAAATGTCCAATAAACGCAAGCAAATTTTTCCGCGCGTTTATGGGTTAATGGACGCAGTAAAACAAATACGAGACGACGCGGTATCGCCCTTAGGTCGTCTCCGCGGTCCCAACATATATTATACAGTAAATTTCTACATTGACCAAAAGTATATCGGGCAATACAAAATTGCCCAGAAATTGTTATAGAATGACCGGTCATAGTTACAATTATTACTAACTGATTACTTTACCCGAAACTGATGGGCACTGTGCAATAAGTTTTTTAAATTGAGGGAGAGATAAATTCACGCAGCCCCCTCCCATTTTTTTAGAAAAAAAGATTTTTGATGAATAGTTTTATTATCAAATATTGCTTTTTATTGGACTTTTATTATATAAAGATTTTTTATCGAATGTGTATTTTTTTTATTAAATAGATTTCATTATCAAATATAAATTTTTTTATGAATAGATTTTTTTAATGTATAGTTTTTTTTATCAAATATTGATTTTTATCAGATTTGTATTAAATAAAGATTAACATGTCAGATTTGACTCTTAAAGTGATTATAAGTTAATACATATTCATAATTAATAATAATTGATACTTAAAATATTAAAAATTACTAAAAAAAATTAGCTAATCAAACGTTATTACATTTTTAATAATTTTTAGTAAACCGATATGGGGGGGGGGGCTTATGGTTAATATCTTGGACTGTAGATATATCAGTGAGGACCAACTTACAAATTCCAAAAACCACTTACAAACACTTAAAAATGAATATCTTTAACTTACAATCGGTCCGGATCGATTCGGTAGATATGGTGGGGGGGGCAACTTCACACACGTATAGGAAAATGTAGGTAGGTATCTAAAGAATAAATAATAATGTTAATACATTTAGCAACATAGCAAATCTAGGTATGTATCTAAAATATTCTGGTTTGTTCCACTTTTCATTACATATCAATATGGAGAATATGATTTAATGAAAAAAATGATGTGACATTTAAAATTTAGGAAATTAGGAATACACATAGAATTGTGATGAAAAACCTAATTTGAAATTTGAAATCCTTTTTAGGTACAAATGAACAATGACTTTTAGATAAACCGAAAATAATTTTACTGAGAATAATGACAACTATGGAATTTAAAAATGTTTAATTCAAAATGGTTCAATGAGTCTAAATGTCGACAATTTTAAAAATGTTTTAGTTCTTCATAAATGATTGATCATGAGTCACGAATCAGAAATTAAAATAAATACATTAGAGAATCTAGAATCTAGATACTTGTAAATTAATTAAAATTACACATTGAATTGTGATGAAAATGCTAGTTTCAAATTTGAAATCTTAGATGGGTACAAAATGTACAATGAATTGAAATTGAAGAATTGAATCGCATCCAATTGTATTAATAAGTATGTAATAAATAATAATATACATATTAATATAGTAGGTATAAAATGAATAAGTAGTTTTTAGTTGCCATTATAAAATCTCACAAAGTTTAATCTACATTTCAAGAATTTAAGAAAAATGTTAATTCTTTAGATTTCAAATTTACATTTCAAAAGATTAATAATTGAAGTTTAAAGAATTATTGTGCTCAAAACCTCCAATAAATATTAGGGTTAAATAAATCTCTTATCCAGTGGTATCTATATTTCTAAAGTTATTAATCATTATTAATCAGGTTTTGCATAAGTGGTACTACACCGAAACCAAATCGGTGCAGCGGGAGCGGTGGATAAAAATACCTCGAAGGGGCCAGGTAATGCGGAAGTGGCGGGGGTGGAGGACACCAGAAACCCGCCGGCATGACGGGCCCCAGAAACGGTGGCTGTGGTCTCCACGGCACGTAAGTGGCCGGGCCAGACGTCATAAACACGGCCGGGAGCGGCGGCTGGGGTGTAAAACCGAAACTAACTTCCTCAGCATATTCTGGGCCAGATGTCATATACACGGCCGGGAGCGGCGGCTGGGGTGTAAAACTGAAACTAACTTCCTCAGCATATTCTGGGCCAGATGTCATATACACGGCCGGGAGCGGCGGCTGGGGTGTAAAACTGAAACTAACTTCCTCAGCATATTCTGGGCCAGATGTCATATACACGGCCGGGAGCGGCGGCTGGGGTGTAAAACCGAAACTAACTTCCTCAGCATATTCTGGGCCAGATGTCATACACACGGCCGGGAGCGGCGGCTGGGGTGTAAAACCGAAACTAACTTCCTCAGAATATTCTGGGCCAGATGTCATATACACGGCCGGGAGCGGCGGCTGGTGTGTAAAACCGAAACTAACTTCCTCAGCATATTCTGGGCCAGGCGGCATACACACGGCTGAGAGCGGCGGCTGGGGTGTAAAACCGAAACTAACTTCCTCAGAATATTCTGGGCCAGGCGGCATACACACGGCCGGGAGCGGCGGCTGGGGTGTAAATCCGAAGTGAAATTCCTCAGCATATTCTGGGCCAGGCGGCATACACACGGCCGGGAGCGGCGGCTGGGGTGTAAAACCGAAACTAACTTCCTCAGCATATTCTGGGCCAGGCGGCATACACACGGCTGAGAGCGGTGGCGGGGGTGTAAATCCGAAGTGAAATTCCTCAGCGTATTCCGGGCCAGGTGGCATACACACGGCCGGGAGCGGCGAAGGGGGTGGAACGCCGGCAAAAGCGTCCACTGCGTTTTCTTTTCTGAAATTCGGACGAGTCCACCTGGATTTCCGGGATGAGCATTGCCGGCGAGGAAAATTCACCTGTGTGAATTCGTCTTTACTGGAGGACGATTTTTTCACCTTAAACACAAGAATAATCACATGATATATTATTAAAATATTATTATAACGAAGTCGGTGTGCTGCAACAGACAGACCAGGTGAAATTTGTCATCTCTGTTTTCCAATTCGACCAATATTTCCCATTTTCGGTATAGTCCGCGCACGATTTCTCTAATCTTTGGCAAGCTGAGTAACACGGTGATTATAAATAATCGGACGGTAAGTTCGTCCACAACAAAAAACATATCGATACAGCGTATAGAGTACAGTTACGAATTATAAAGACGAACTTTTAATAAACAACTATAATAGATAGGCTGCAAAATACGAAGTGAAGTTTTTCAATAAAATATTTTAAGGCTCGGCAAATATATACGTTGTCATGCTCACTGCTTTAAGCCAGATAACAAAACGGTTTTAAACATAATATTATTATTATCATTAATATCGACAAATTCAAAATAGGTGGCAATTCGACTGAATTTCAATCTTCTTCGTACACTCGTACAATATAACTAAATATATATACCTTATATCTGGTGATTCACCAACCATGCTCAGCCCATTTTTTCTTTGACGATGCAATCAATCGAAATAGGATTTTTTGAATCATTAAATATACTTACTTAAAGACCATGTTTTTCGATTCTTAAATTGTTTGGCACCACTTGAGTAGGGATCTGTGCACGCATACAAACCTCTGTTTCTCAGATGAAAATCCACCATTTTTACAGTATAAGTGGACATATAAACTTTAGTGAATATATTTTTTAAAAAACTGTTGTACATATCTAATTCAAAATTTTGGACGAATATGTATAGTATCTCAGTAAAATGTTTCTAAAATGTTTGTTCTTAGGAGTGGAGATAATAGCCCTTAAAAGTGGTTTTACAAAAGTATAAATATTATAATATTAGAATATTGGATCTAGTATTTATTATCCTTGGACCATTTCGATTCTGATATGTCTAAAATATGCTCAGAAAAACGATCTGGTAAATAAATTACATTATAAGATAGGGGTGCTCATTTTAAAAACACAAGTTTGAGTCTACACGGCACACTCCTTATGTACTAAAAAAAAAATTGGTCTTTGAGTGTGTTTAAAAATGTCAAAAACCAAAATCTGAATGATTTCATCGTTATAATGGGGGAAAAACGGAGCATATGATGGTCGTTGAATCACCCTGTACATGTCGTATACGCGCGTGCACCTATCTCCGATGAACCGTCGGAGCTCCGTTTCGAAATTGCTATATATAACAGTTGCGGTACGCTACGTCATCTAATTGAAGTATTGTCAACTGCGCGGAGAACCGGACGTTTTATATATTATTATTTCCCGCAAGAGTTGCGTGATAAATCGTAGCAGCTGCGCGACCGAAAAAGATTGACTCCCGAATTCTCGTTAATCTGGAAACAGGGATGATTTACACGAGCCGCCGACTTTCCGCGGAATAAAAACCCCCCGCCGTCACCTCCCCCAGCACCGCCGACGTCTTACCCTCCGGTGACTTGGCTGCCTCCACCGTCTCCGCCACCAACTCCACCGCAACCTGCGCTGCGCCATTTCTCGGTTTTCTCCACGGCCAAGGGTGAAAAATCACGTTTTGATCCCGCGAGCTAGGGGGATTTGAGACCACACGCAGACGTTTCCTCTCTCCATCTCTCCCCGGGGAGCCCAAAACTGCGAGGCTTAATGACCTCGGAATTAGTGTCGTTTCGGATAAAAACACCCGAAAGCTCATTATTAATTACGTCATCAAAACCCACTCGAAACGCGCTACGAGACTATACGACCTCCTACGCCCGCTCCATTCCCCCCACCCACCCCATCTATTGTAGCCCTTAACCGGAAGAAGGAGGAAGAAAAAATATTCGGCTAGGAATTGCGAGCGGACACGACATATACACAGCGGACAAGAATAATATTATGTGAGGGGTACGTTTCAAGGCCAATTATTTTCGTCCACTCGGTGGCCTACGCCGTAATAAATATTTGCGAAAAATAATAATGATGAGTACATAATATCGTACATCAATAACGGCGAATGTAACGATGAACATAACAATGATATTACGTAAAATAATGTTTGCTGATAATTATTATTAATATCGGTGGTTAAATTAATGATTGTTTTCTTTCCGGTTTGGTTCTTGGAAAATTGTTTTCATTTTTCCGCCTGCTGTTATAGGGGGGACACGTAAATGTAAAGAAGAAAAATATCGTAAAAAATAGATTTTAATTCGACACTCGTTTTGTTCGAAAAATCAAAAGACACACAAATCTATAAATATACCTCCCCAGTGCCATAGATTTAAGTCTCAGCGTTTCGCGCAGAAATAATATAATATATTATATTATATTACCTACTCAGAGTCGAGTAGGTAGGTAGGTACTTACCGTTATTAGTAACTATACCATTGCTATTATTCGTCGAGACTTCTGAGAGTGGAGTCACATAATAATATTATTTTTCGCCCTGATATGACGTAGTTTTACAGCCACTTCTCCGCGCGTCACTGAACTCGTTCGACTCGTTTTTATACGACACTTGTAAAAATAACTCAACTTTGTTATTGTGTGTATGCGTGTACACCTATGTATAGGTGCACTTTCAAACAATTATTATTGCCGTTGATATCGTACCGATATATACTTTTGTCGTTCGGTAATATAATATTTTTATAGTGGAACACGCGGTAAATCTAAAAACAGTGGTTCATACGCAGTGATATATTATTGAAAAACTACTTAAAATAAATATGTGATGATGGGCAGTCTTGTAAAAGATACTTTTTGAAAGTATTCAAATACAGATACTTGCATTTAAAACACGTATTTGAATACTCAAGTACAAAAAAAAGGAGGTGGGCCAGTGGTTAAAAATGGGTCACTGTAATGGATGGTGTTAAATTTGAATTCTTTTTTAAATTTTTTTTACTTAAATGAATACATATTTAACAGTATTTATATATTACAAAAAACAAAATTACATAATTTATCTACCTTCTTTAGGCTGACGCTTGTGGTGAAGGCGGAGGGTTGAATAAAGTTTAGGTATAGATCGTTAATATATTAGATTTAACATTTTATAATTTTAAACGACAGGCTTTTTTAGTATATACAGTTAAAAAATGAATTAGATTAGAGAAAACTATACTTAAGGAATACACATGACAAAGTATAAACAAAAATGCCCAATATTTTTAAACAGAAAACTATACAAATTTAGTTTATTTAAGAAGGATTATTCATAGGGTGCCAGATTATCAATGTTCAAGTCTCCACAAAAATTCAACTAGAGTCACACTATTAAAAAAAAAAATTGAAAGGGGGGGTTGGCACACGCAGGAAAATGCATTTAAGAAAACAAAAAAAAAAATTAGAAAAAATTAAATAGTAGGAACACACATTAAAGAGTTCAAACTAAGATGTCCATAATCTTAAACGGAAAAAACTCTTCATAATATTAAGTTCATTAAAGAAGGATTGTTCGTATTAGTCAAGGTTATCATTGTTTAATAATTTGGTTAGATACATAATCGTAAAAAAAAATTAGAAGGGAGGTGTTGGCGCCCGCAGGCAAATGCATTTTAGAAACCAAAAAAAAAATATGGAGAAAATTATACTTTAGGAATACACAGGACAAAGTACAAACAAAAATGCCCAATAATTTTAAACAGAAAAACTATTCAAAATATTTAGTTTCTTAAAGAAAGGTTATTCGTAGGGTACCAGATTATCAATGTTCAAGTCTCCACAAAAATTCAACTAGAGTCACACTACTAAAAAAAAAAATTGAAAGGGGGTGTTGGCGCCCGAAGGCAAATGCATTATAGAAAACAAAAAAAAAAATTAGAAATAATTAAATAGTAGGTACACACTACTAAAAAAAAAAATTGAAAAGGGGTGTTGGCGCCCGAAGGCAAATGCATTATATTAACTTCTTTAGCCACTCTCACTCTCTCTTATCATGCAGTGACCGAACCACCTAAACCTATCCTCTCTTGTTTTCACTGCAATATGTACACTACCCGTAATTAATTAATTTCTTATTCTATCCTCTTTTGTACCTCAACACCTAACTTATTATTTTCATATCTGCCCTAACCTTACATTTCTTTTTCATCTTTCATACACCAAACATTCTGAAATCCTGTTGACCCATTTCCTTATCTTCGCCGTATCACACACTTCCTAATTCCTATTCACTCAGTCTCTAGTTACCTACAAGTCATCGTACTTGATTATCGGTGAAAATATTTAAATATCATGGAGCGAATTCCCTACTCGAAAGAATTACTTAAAAAAATATCATACCTGACCAATTTTCTAATTTTTTAACACGACTTTATTGATAGCCGGAATAGTGTTATACCAGTATAATTACAATACAAATATTGAAAGTTTTCAGGCAATACATCCCCTGATCAATTAACAATAATAAAAAGAAACCTACCGAAAAATAAGATAATACATACCCCGTGACCGAATTATAATCTGCTACGAAACTGTAGTAAACGTATATGCTCCTACGTTACCGAGTTAACAGATTTTCCGTGACAATAAATATTTAATTCAAGTCTTAAGAGTAAATTTAAGCCCCAAAATAATATGAAAACAAACTTACGCATAAACATCGATTCTTCCTGTAAAACCTAGCTGTACTCCAGCACACGCTGTCGCCGAAGAAACAGCTATCTTCATCCGTCAACATCTCGCTAATTGAAACTTATCTAGTATAGAATACTAGTATATTTTATGCTCTGTTATATATTCTGGTTTTCTATTTCAGGGGTAAAAATACATTTTTTTTTTTTTGATTTGAATATGAAAGCTGTGAGATGATCGATATGAATTCGTGAGAAATCTAGAGGTACTAGAAAACTGAGACGAGTGTGTTGAATGAAATAAATTAAAAAATCGACTAACACAAAAATCGCTTTAAAATTAATTTAATTCAAATAATGAGATGAACCTTATTAAATCATTTAAATTTTCCAGAACAAGCCCCCAGTTGTTGGTCTTTAAATACATATTTTATTTTATGTTTTTAATGTTTAAAATGCAGTCTGCACCTTGTGCCAGTGATTTTACACGTAATATAATAAAATTGATACTAGTGATGGGTTAGTTTTTAAAATTATTTACACGATTTCAATAAAAAAATATCTATGAAGTATAAACATCCGCATTTCTATTAACTATAAATTCCCGGCGTATAGTAAAACATACATGCAAAAAGTTGCGTATTAAACTTGGCGTGGTGAAACGAAGACGGTCTCGCGTATTTTGTACATTGCACTTTTGGGATTAAACTTATAAATGCTTCTACGTAACCCAGGTAACAGATTGTCCGTGACAATAAATATTTAATTTAAGCCTAAAAATTAATAATATGAAAACAAACTTACGCGTAAACATCTACTCTTCCGGTGAAACGTAGCTAGAGTGCCGCCGTCGCCGAAGAAACTATCTTTATCCGTCTTCATCTCGCTCCGAACTGAAACTTGAAAGTATCGAAATTATTTTATGAAAATAACCTGAATACCTGATCATAACGAAATGTGCGAGTTTGTGTTAAATACTATAACTTAAATATTATAATGTATACGGCTTATAACTGTCCGTCTATATTGCAGATGACTTATTACTTATTTGTTCACTTAAATTATTAGAATTGTTTATCGTCGCCGACGAATGTCGACAATTGACGATTGCCATAGATATTATAAATTTTCGATAAATCCATTAAACTTTATATTATACTCAGTATCCATACGGTCTATTGATAAACCATATGTACTTTTACAGAAAGTAATTTATGATCAGCAATGTACCTATTCTGGTCATCTATTTCAGTTATAGTTCGTATGTCAAATTTAATTATGCAAAACTGGTCCGCAAGTTTATAGACATTTTATTATTCGAATGCATTATCCCACAAGTTCCTCTAGACACAGTGTTTGAGAAGTTATATTTTTGTGGTAGGTACCTAATTAAATTACAATATGAATTATTATAAGTTACATATGTAGGTACTTGTCCAAAACTCGACTACCGGGATTTAAATAAAATAATGTGATTTATAGGTAATAATAAATGTATGGCTATTGATCTATTATAAAATATAAACTTAACCTAACAATAATATCACGTTTTAACCAGATCGATTTTAGTTTTTGGTGTAACTTTAAGACTAATTACCGTAGATAGGTATATGAAATTTTCCCTGAATGTTTATAATAGCATTTTCTATACCCAAACATATATATATATATTAAGTACCCTATATAGGTATGCGCCTATTAATCATAATTATTCTACGAACAGGGACTGGAAAAACGACGACGACGTTTATATCTCGCGTATTTTATACATTTCTAGTTTAGAACTAAAATATGCGCCTACAACACTTGGATAGCACATTTTTCGTGACATTAAATATTTATTTTAAGTCTAAAAAGAAAATTTAAGCCCCAAAAATATAAAAACAAACTTACTTTAATTATCGGAATCCGTTACGTGTGTGAACTGCGACGCCGAAGAGGAAACGCTCCAGAATACAAAACTTTGAATACTGTGATTTATGAAAAATTAAATTATATGAAACGCATTAAGTTTTTTGTTCATATTTTCTTTGCTTATTGAAATTTTAGAATTTTTCATCGACTGCGTCTTCTGCAACGACTTTGAGATTTGCCATATACAAATAAATAAATTATACTATACATCGGTGCCTACGTCAATATGATGAATCCACGGATATAATATAATGCAACTTTTTATATCAGAGAGTGAACTTTATAATAATAATAACTTTATAAAAACTTTTATAATTGTATGAGCTATACATATTACATATATTTTTTGAAAAAATTATTTAAAAAAACAAGAATAATTCCTATTTTATGTTACACGATAACTATGCAATTTTTTTGAAAACATCCAGAAAAGAGTTTGTTTTAAGACTGTCTATCTTGATTACAACTAACTTAATTTAAAGTGTATTGTTATGTTAAAATATAATGAAAATAATAATTATAGTAAAATTGCAAAACATTTAATACCAATATCTACCATCTTGGGTATGAACTACACTAAAAATGGGTGTAAATATGCTAATAAAACATATGATGTGTACCTATAATATGTATAAAAAAAATATAAAGATTAAATAAATAAAACATTATATTGTTTTAAATACTTCGCGCAAACCTAAGGTGATACCCGGCATAAATATAATATGCAAAAAGGTACGTATTAAACTTGTCGCGATGAAACGAAGACGGCCTTTGGACTGTTTGGTCTCGCGTATTTTATACATCGCGCTTTGGGATTAAACTTATAAATGCTTTTACGTTACCCAGTTAACAGATTGTCCGTGGCAATAAGTATTAATTTAAGACGAAAAAGTGAATGTAAAAAAGAATTAAATATAAAAACAAACCTGCGCGTAAACATTGACTCTTCTGATGAACCTAGCTAGAGTGCCGCCATCGCCGAAGAAACAGCTATCTTTATCCATCTTCATCTCGATCCGATGAGCTTAAACTTGAAAGTATCGAAATATTTTATGAAAATAACTGGAGCATAACGACATTTGTGAGTTTGTGTTAAAACTTACATTATAATATAATATACGGTTTAACGAACTGTCCGCCTATATTGATGGCTTATTTTTTTTTTTTACACTGAAATCAAATACAAATAGTATTTGCTGAAATTATTAGAATTGTTAATCTTCGCCAACGAATTTCGACAATTGACGATTGCCATAGATATTTTAAAAGATATTATTTACTATGATAAATCCATAGAATTTATATATTATACTCAGTGCCAATACGGTATATAGAAAAAATTGTATGTTCTGATACGGTGCGTCTGGTTGGACGCTCCGCGTCGTGAATAAGAAGACTGTTGTATTCAGTAATTAGTTGGTTCTATTGCTATGTATAAAATAATTATATTTACAATTAATAGGGTCGAGAAAAGTGTCGATTTGTGTCGACCAGACTTAAGTAAGTGGGTCGACACAATCGGAGGCACTTGGGTGTGGTCGGGCTAATGCCGGACCCTATCTTTACAATATTAGGAATGTCAATGTGTGGTTAATATAACATGTGTAGGCTAGGGAGTCGGCCGTCGTCGGTGCAAACTTAAATCAAAGCGGCACTCCGACGGCGAACCTGGCTCGGGTCGGACAACTTAATTAAGTGCCGAGGTAATCAGGTGATGACCCTGAAAGGGGCCCTTTTGATAATCGCGTTACCAGAACGGCGACGGATCAACGGTCGGCGATGTTGTCGACGGTGTGGTCTGCCAGGACCGTATCGTCGTTGATCTTGGGCATCCGATGCTTATATCCGTACGGCGGCGTTGTCGTCGGATGGATGTTGATGGTTGACCGGTAACGGCGATATTGTCGACGGCTGATGCTTGAGCGACGCCGTGTAGCAGCGGTTCGTCAGTCTTCGGCGATTGGACGATGTTAGATGCCGTGTGGCGGCGTGGTATTCGATCCGCGGCGGCTGGGCGATGCTAATTGCCGTGGAGCGGCGTAGTAGTGATCGTTCTTCGGCGGCCGATTGTTGATAGTTGCCGTTGTGGCGGCGTGCGGCGTAGTATTCGATCCGCGGGCGGCTGGGTGACGCTAATTGCCGTGGAGAGCGGCCGTAGTTGTTGGTTCTCGGCGGCGGACGATGACAATTACCGTGGAGCGGTCTGGTCGTCGTTCGTCGGCGGTCGGTGGTCTGGTCTCTGGTCTTGGTCCTTTTCTCTTGTTGTGTTTGATGAATGTTGATAGTTTGAAGGTTTGGAAAAGACTGACTAAGTTTTTGCATTGCTTTGCATTGCTTATATAACGGCGATGTGCCTATATACTCGTTCCAGGCGTTTGCCTATGACGAGTTGAGTAATATGCGGTGAATTATTTAGTTAGTTAGAGTTAGACCATAAGAGCGGGCGAGGCTTGGTGGATTTTGAGGTTGGGTCGGTAGCTAGGGCGGATTGTCCGAGACTGCGGATGTGAGCGAATGTTGAATATGAGTTCCGGTGAAATAAGTTCTTACTGTTAGTTATTATTGATTGTTTGATGGTGGAGGTACGTGTTGAAGAGAGAATTATTTTATTTGTCACATACCATGGGGAGGAGGTGACAGTACGGAGGCCGATGTTTTGGACGGCTTCGAGTTTGTGCCAATTTGCTTTGGATATTAGTGGTCCCCACGCCGGACCGGCGTATGATAGGATAGGTTTAATATACAGTTGTAGTATATTAAGTTTTGTTTTGATGGGGATGGGGCTGGAGCGGTTGAGGACCGGATACAGCATGCCGCGGACGGCGGTGGCTTTCTTGATAGTTGATTTGATATGTGCTGAGAACGTGAGATTACGATCGATGGTTACGCCGAGGTATTTTGATGTAGGAGACCAGGGAATTTGGGTGACCGTTTAGGTTCAGGTGATGTGAAGCGAAATTGTTAGGACCGTTGAACATGACCGCAACCGTTTTTTGAGCATTGATGTGAGACGCCATTTGTCGCACCAGGTTAGTGTTATGTTTAATTGTTTTTGCAATTGAATGGCTGCTCTTTGGGGTTTTTATTCGAGGCGGTGAACATGTGTCGTCGGCGAAAAGGTAAAGCCGGGCGTTTGGTTGAGGGGGACGTCGTTAGTGTAGGCTAGATATAGTGTTGGCGAAAGACAGGAGCTTGAGGTACACCTGAATAAACCGGCTGCTGCTAGATAAGGTGGTGTTTAATCTTACAGAGAAAGTGCGGTCAGCGAGGAATGATTTTATTATATTCAACAGAGGGGTAGGGGTGCCCATGATATGGAGTTTGTACAGTAATCCCGAGTGCCAAACACGATCGAATGCTTTTTCGACGTCAAGGAAGACGGCGGCTGTGCGCAGTTTGTTATTTGAATTTGCTACCAATTGGTCGATTAGACCGACTAGCTGGTGGGTTGTCGAATGTTGTGGACGGAAAGCAAATTGTTCATTTCTGATTTTGGAACCAATCGCAGCATTAAGTTTCGTCAAAACAACTCGTTCAAGGATTTTTGAGAGGGAGGATAGTAGTGCAATAGGGCGGTAGTTAACTGGATGTCGGTGGTCTTTCCCAGGTTTGGGGATAGTTATGACGATTGCATGCTTCCATGCTGTTGGGAAATAGCCAATACGTAAACAACCGTTAAGTATGTGAGTGAGGAGCAAAACTGACTTCCTGGGTAGGAGTTTGATAGCTATATTAGTGATGGAGTCTGCGCCAGGTGCTTTGCGTTTTGAGATTCGGTTGATTATTTGTTGGACGGTACCAGGTGATGTGTAACAGGCAGATAGTGTGGATGACCGAAGTGAGTGAATGAAAGCGTTTACTTCTGGTATGTCTGGGCCCGCAGTTGGCTTGAATTGGCGTTCGTATGTGTCTGCAAATAATTCAGCCTTTTCTTCATCCTTGTACAAAAGTCCGTTTGGGCCAATCAGCGGATGGACCGCAGGGGTTTTGTTTAGGAGTTTCTTATTTAACTTGTAAATTGAACCGTCCTGGGCATCCAGGGTATCGAGGAAGTGATCCCATTCGTCGGCGCGGTGTGTCTCGAGGATGAGGCGTATAAATTTTATTTTGGAGTTCAGACGACGTTTGACCAATGGGTCACGAAAACGTTGCCATTCGCGCGCGGCGTAGACAGTTTTTGATTTCGATTTCTTTGATGATTTCGGGAGGTAGAGCGCTTTTGAATGTCCTATTGTTTTTGTGTACGTGCTGTCGTTAACAGCAGTTACAATGTTCGTTCGTGGTAAAACGGTCGAGAGCAGTATCAATGTCCCGGGGCGTTCTGATTGGCTGGTTCATCGACGGAGAAAGAGATCAGTAATGGCTATATATTTGGTCCAGTTAACGCATCTTGAGTTTTGTGGTGGTGAGGAGGTGATTGGAGAGTCAGATAGCGTAAGTAGTACTGGATTGTGGTCGGAGGAAAGTTCATTTAGGTTTGTTGCATCGTAGGAAAGTTGTGGGAGACGGATTAGCGCTATATCTAAGACGTCCGGTCTGTGACCAATGGTAGCTGGGTAGAACGTTGGTGTGTCCGGGGCTGTGACGGCGGCGTAGTCATCATTTAATGCGTGGTTATATAATATAGTGCGGCGGCGTTTGAGCAACGACTGTGCCAGAGTGGGTGTTTGGCGTTTAGGTCGCCTGCTACAATAAACCAATGGTTGCCATTTGACAGCGCATTTAGGTCGTCGATTTCATTGGTTTGTTCGGGCTTTTGTATACGGCGGAGATTTGTATTTGGAAGTTGCCCATAGATATTTCGACGGTGGTTGAGGACATTGTAGTCGGATATAATAATGTGCCTGTGTACTATTCTGCGGTGGATTAGTACGGCGGTGCCACCACAGGCTTTACCACGTAAGCCTGAGATGTTATCAGTACGATAGACATGGTAGTTACGGAGTTTGAGTTGTATAGTGGGTTTTAATTTGGTTTCATTTAATAGTGCGATATCTACATTGGTTTAGTCATGAGCGTGTACAATTCATTAATTTGGATTTGATACCGTTTGAATTCCAGTATAGAATCTTAGGTCATTCATAGCTATTTTTTAAGAGGGATAGGAATGAGCTTATAGTAATGGAGATGATTGATCTTGGATCTTCTGTTGTGAGATGGCTGATAAGAGTTCGTTAGGAGATTGATGACTTTGTCGGTTTTTGATCACGGGTTGTTTTTGGTTGCGTGGCGTAGTCCGACGTATTGAGTGGTGGGATTTCCGGGCAGAGGTTTAGTTGGATGATTTTGGGGTAAAGTTGGAGGATAAGTAGATTTGCTTGATGACGGATTGTTTAGTGTGGATGGTTTAGGTTTGAAATTCTTAGCGATCTCAGAGTAAGATGGACAGCCTCGAAAGTTTGCTGTATGAGCGCCATTGCAGTTGGCACAAGTCGGGGCCTGGTCGCGAGGTTTGGTACAAACATTTGTGCTGTGCGGGCCGGCACATTTGACGCAACGAGGAGTGTTACCGCAGTTTTTCGACCCGTGTCCGAATTTTTGGCAAGAGTGGCATTGAGAGGGCCCGGATTTCTTGTACGACTCGACAGTGATTTTTAAATAAAATAATTCGGATAGATCGTAAATGTTTTTGGCTTGGGTGCCGGATAGTATAACGAGGCAGATGGGCATTGGTTTGTCTACCGGCCCAAAGCGTTTTATAAGCTGCACATCAAAATTACGGGCAACCAATTCGGTTTTAAGTTCTTCGTCAGAAATATCCGTGGGAATACCTTTGACTACTACTTTTAGCTGGCGGTCAGCAGCGAGGGAGAAGGTGTGAAATTCGATTTTGTTATCCAGCATAAGTTTTTGAATTTGACGGAATTGTGCGGCGCATGAGGTTTTTACGAAAATTTTACCATCGGAGGTGGATTTAGCATTGATGCCGATAGGGGAGACGTCCTGATTTTGAAAGATGAGCGGTGCTGCTTGGCGCCACAGTGACGCAGTAATAATTATAGGCGGTGGTAGCATGGTTTTCGAAATACCTTCAACGGAGGGGTCAGGTGATTGGGTTGTATTACTAATATTGTTAGACCTACCTGGTGAAAATGTGGATGGAGGCTCTGGCGGGCCCGTGACCGAGATGTCGGTGGCTGATTGGGAGATGTCCGATGAGACGTAAGAATCGCCTGACAGCGATTCTGAGTCGGACGGATCGGGCGATGGCGGTTGTGGACGTTGTGGAGGTGGTGGTGAGAAGGCCTGATTACGAATCTTCTTCGGTTCGGTGAGTGGCGGAGTACGATTCCTTTTGGAACCGGCTCTGCGGCCGCCCATGATGTTTTCGGATATTCCACTGTAGAGAGTGCTGGTAATGGACGTCTGTACAGAAGGAACACTAAGAGACTACTGATGATTCTGACTAAGTTATCGAAATCGTCCGGTATATATACCCATTTCGATAACTTAGTTCGTCGCTGATTGGCCCGAGCCTCTGTTGTGACAGATGAAAATCACACCGTTGTGCTGCCGTTCGCCTTTACCTGGTGTGGTTTTCATCTGTCAAACCGCTTCTTTTTTGGTCAATTAGTGGTCTTGATAAAGACCTTTTTATATCTCGGTTTATTCCGTAACAGAACCCCCCCCAGATTTGTGCCGGGGTGGGAACCATCTAGCACAAATTTTAAAACGTTCGGAATAAACGTGTGCGTGTTTGTGCTGCTTTGTACACAGCCGTTCGCAGCTGATTATTGCTCATGTGCCATATCAGTGTTGGTTCGTTTTCTATCTTACGTATTTTCGTTGGACGCTCGAATTGTGCCAGTTGATTCTGTACGTAATTTACCGCCTGGGCGAT
>SSSL01000613.1:0-22304 GCA_008086715.1 Sitobion miscanthi
GGTTTCTCAACAATTTTTTTTTCAATTCTTTGAATTCTAATAGATTGATTTGAATAAATATATTTCAACATTAACCGGTTATACCAAGGAGTACACTGAGTACCTGTGTACATAGTATATAATTTGAAAAGAGGCTGTCTCACGTTCGCCATTCAATTTAATTTTTATATATTTGACTTATTTGAATTTTTTATATATATCTTAATTTAAAACATTTAAAAACTGTTTAAGATTTTGGATATTTTAGTTTGAACTACTTAATGTGTAGTTTTACTATTTAAATTTTTCTATAATTTTTATTGGTTTTCTAAAATGCATTTGCCTGCGGGCGCCAACACCTACCTTCAATTTTTTTTTTAGTAATGTGACTCTAGTTAAAATTCTGTGTAGACTTGAACATTGATATTCTGGTACCCTATGAATAATCCTTCTTTAATAAACTAAATGTTTTGAATAGTTTTTCTGTTTAAAATTATTCGACATTTTTGTTTGTACTTTGTCATGTGTATTCCTTAAGTATAATTTCCTCCATATTTTTTTTTTTGGTTTCTAAAATGCATTTGCCTGCGGGCGCCAACACCCCCTTTCATTTTTTTTTTTTAGTAGTGTGTACCTACTATTTAATTTTTTCTAATTTTTTTTTTTTGTTTTCTTAAATGCATTTGCCTGCGGGCGCCCACACCCCCCTTTCAATTTTTTTTTTTTAGTAATGTGACTAGTTAAATTTTTGTGTAGACTGGAACATTGATATTCTGGTACCCTATGAATAATCCTTCTTTATTAAACTAAATGTTTTGAATAGTTTTTCTGTTTAAAATTATTGGGCATTTTTGTTTGTAGTTTGTCATGTGTATTCCTTAATTATAATTTCCTCCCTATTTTTTTTTTGGTTTCTAAAATGCATTTGTCTGCGGGCGCCAACACCCCCTTTCAATTTTTTTTTTTTAGTAATGGTTACCTACTATTTAATTTTTTCTAATTTTTTTTTTGTTTTCTTAAATGCATTTGCCTGCGGGCGCCAACACCCCCTTTCATTTTTTTTTTTTTTAGTAATGGTTACCTACTATTTAATTTTTTCTAAATTTTTTTTTTTGTATTATAAAATGCATTTGCCTGCGGGCGCCAACACCCCCCTTTCAATTTTTTTTTTTTAGTAATGTGACTAGTTAAATTTTTGTGTAGACTGGAACATTGATATTCTGGTACCCTATGAATAATCCTTCTTTATTAAACTAAATGTTTTGAATAGTTTTTCTGTTTAAAATTATTGGGCATTTTTGTTTGTACTTTGTCATGTGTGTTCCTTAAGTATAATTTCCTCCATATTATTTTTTTTGTTTTCTAAAATGCATTTGACTGCGGGCGCTTACACCTACCATCAATTTTTTTTAAAGATTTTAACTCTAGCTGCATTTTTTGAACATTTCAATTTTATTCGTAATTTCTTTAACTGTTTTTGTAGTTTTTGTAGATATTATTTATACATTGATAACCTGATACCCTCTGTATTATCGTTCTTTAGTGAGATTATCATTTTGAATAGTTTTTCTGTTTAAAATTATTCGGCATTTTTGTTTGTACTTTGTCATGTGTGTTCCTACTATTTATTTTTTTCTTAATTTTTTTTTTGTTTTCTTAAATGCATTTGCCTGCGGGCGCCCACACCCCCCTTTCAATTTTTTTTTTTTAGTAGTGTGACTCTAGTTAAATTTTTGTGTAGACTTGAAATTTGATATTCTGGTACCCTATGAATAATCCTTCATTATTAAACTAAATATTTTGAATAGTTTTTCTGTTTAAAATTATTGGGCATTTTTGTTTGTACTTTGTCATGTGTATTCCTTAAGTATAATTTCCTCCCTATTTTTTTTTTGGTTTCTGAAATGCATTTGTCTGCGGGCGCCAACACCCCCTTTCAATTTTTTTTTTTAGTAATGGTTACCTACTATTTAATTTTTTCTAAATTTTTTTTTTTGTATTATAAAATGCATTTGGCTGCGGGCGCCAACACCCCCTTTCAATTTTTTGTTTTAGTAATGTGACTCTAGTTGATATCTGTGTAGACTTGAAATTTGATATTCTGGTACCCTATGAATAATCCTTCTTTAATAAACAAATATTTGAATAGTTTTTCCGTTTAAAATTCTGGGCATTTTTGTTTGTACTTTGTCATGTGTATTCCTGAAGTATAATTTTCTCCATATTTTTTTTTTTTGGTTTCTAAAATGCATTCGCCTGCGAGCGCCAACACCCCCTTTCAATTTTTTTTTTTTTTAGTAGTGTGTACCTGCTATTTAATATTTTCTAAATTTTTTTTTGTTTTCTGAAATGCATTTGCCTGCGGGCGCCCACACCCCCCTTTCAATTTTTTTTTTTAGGAGTGTGACCTTAGTTGAAATTTTGTAGTGACTTGAACATTGATAATCTGGTACCCTATGAATAATCCTTCTTAAATGAACTACCTATAATTATTTTTAATAGTTTCTTCATTAAAGATTATAATCATCTTAGTTTGAACTCTTTAATGTGTGTTCCTACTATTTAATTTTTCAAAATTTTTTTTTTGTTTTCTTAAATGCATTTGCCTGCGGGCGCCAACACCCCCTTTCAATTTTTTTTTTTTTTTATTAGTGTGTACCTACTATTTAATATTTTCTAAATTTGTTTTTGTTTTCTTAAATGCATTTGCCTGCGGGCGCTCACACCCCCCTTTCAATTTTTTTTTTTTAGTAGTGTGTACCTACTATGTAATTTTTTCTAAATTTTTTTTTTGTTTTCTTAAATGCATTTGCCTACGGGCGCCAACACCCCCTTTCAATTTTTTTTTTTTAGTAATGTGACTCTAGTTAAATTTTTGTGTAGACTTGAACATTGATAATCTAATACCCTATGAATAAAACTTCTTTAATAAACTAAATATTTTGAATAGTTTTTCTGTTTAAAATATTGGGCATTTTGTTGTTACTTTGTCCTGTGTATTCCTTAAGTATAATTTTCTCCATATTTTTTTTTTTGGTTTCTAAAATGCATTGCTGCGGGCGCCAACACCCCCTTTCAATTTTTTTTTTTTTATTAGTGTGTACCTACTATTTAATATTTTCTAAATTTGTTTTTGTTTTCTTAAATGCATTTGCCTGCGGGCGCCAACACCCCCTTTCAATTTTTTTTTTTTTTGTGTGTACCTACTATTTAATTTTCTAATTTTTTTTTTTGTTTTCTTAAATGCATTTGCCTGCGGGCGCCAACACCCCCTTTCAATTTTTTTTTTCAGTAATGTGACTCTAGTTGAATTTTTGTGTAGACTTGAAATTTGATATTCTGGTACCCTATGAATAATCCTTCTTTAATAAACTAAATGTTTTGAATAGTTTTTCTGTTTAAAATTATTGGGCATTTTTGTTTGTACTTTGTCATGTGTATTCCTTAAGTATAATTTCCTCCATATTTTTTTTTTTGGTTTCTAAAATGCATTTGCCTGCGGGCGCCAACACCCCCTTTCATTTTTTTTTTTTTAGTAGTGTGTACCTACTATTTAATTTTTTCTAATTTTTTTTTTTTTTCTTAAATGCATTTGCCTGCGGGCGCCCACACCCCCCTTTCAATTTTTTTTTTTTAGTAATGTGACTAGTTAAATTTTTGTGTAGACTGGACATTGATATTCTGTACCCTATGAATAATCCTTCTTTATTAAACTAAATGTTTTGAATAGTTTTTCTGTTTAAAATTATTGGGCATTTTTGTTTGTAGTTTGTCATGTGTATTCCTTAATTATAATTTCCTCCCTATTTTTTTTTTGGTTTCTAAAATGCATTTGTCTGCGGGCGCCAACACCCCCTTTCAATTTTTTTTTTTTAGTAATGGTTACCTACTATTTAATTTTTTCTAATTTTTTTTTTGTTTTCTTAAATGCATTTGCCTGCGGGCGCCAACACCCCCTTTCAATTTTTTTTTTTTTAGTAATGGTTACCTACTATTTAATTTTTTCTAAATTTTTTTTTTGTATTATAAAATGCATTTGCCTGCGGGCGCCAACACCCCCTTTCAATTTTTTTTTTTAGTAATGTGACTCTAGTTGAATTTCTGTGTAGACTTGAAATTTGATATTCTGGTACCCTATGAATAATCCTTCTTTAATAAACCAAATATTTTGAATAGTTTTTCCGTTTAAAATTCTGGGCATTTTTGTTTGTACTTTGTCATGTGTATTCCTGAAGTATAATTTTCTCCATATTTTTTTTTTTTGGTTTCTAAAATGCATTCGCCTGCGGGCGCCAACACCCCCTTTCAATTTTTTTTTTTTTATTAGTGTGTACCTGCTATTTAATATTTTCTAAATTTTTTTTTGTTTTCTTAAATGCATTTGCCTGCGGGCGCCCACACCCCCCTTTCAATTTTTTTTTTTAGGAGTGTGACCTTAATTGAAATTTTGTAGTGACTTGAACATTGATAATCTGATACCCTATGAATAATCCTTCTTAAATGAACTACCTATAATTATTTTTAATAGTTTCTTCATTAAAGATTATAATCATCTTAGTTTGAACTCTTTAATGTGTGTTCCTACTATTTAATTTTTCAAAATTTTTTTTTTGTTTTCTTAAATGCATTTGCCTACGGGCGCCAACACCCCCTTTCAATTTTTTTTTTTTTTAGTAGTGTGTACCTACTATTTAATTTTCTCCATATTTTTTTTTTGTTTCTAAAATGCATTTGCCTGCGGGCGCCAACACCCCCTTTCAATTTTTTTTTTTAGTAATGTGACTCTAGTTAAATTCCGTGTAAACTTGAACATTGATATTCTGGTACCCTATGAATAATCCTTCTTTAATAAACTAAATGTTGAATAGTTTTTCTGTTTAAAATTATTGAGCATTTTTTTTTGTACTTTGTCATGTGTATTCCTTAAGTATAATTTTCTCCATATTTTTTTTTGGTTTCTAAAATGCATTTGCCTGCGGGCGCCAACAATCCCTTTCAATTTTTTTTTTTAGTAATGTGACTGTAGTTGAATTTTTGTGTAGACTTGAACATTGATAATCTAATACTCTATGAATAATCCTTCTTAAATGAACTACCTATAATTATTTTGAGTGGTTTTTATATTTAAGATTATGGACATCTTAGTTTGAACTCTTTAACGTGTGTTCCTACTATTTAATTTTTTCTAAATTTTTTTTTTGTTTTCTAAAATGCATTGCCTGCGGGCGCAAACACCTCCCTTCTAATTTTTTTTATGATTTTGTCTCTAGCCGAATTATTAAATATTGATAACCTTGACTCATACGAATAATCCTTCTTTAGTAAACTAAATATTTTGAATAGTTTCTTCCGTTTAAGATTATGGACATCTTAGTTTGAACTCTTTAATGTGTGTTCCAACTATTTAATTTTTTCTAAATTTTTTTTTTGTTTTCTAAAATGCATTTGCCTGCGGGCGCCAACACTCCCTTTCAATTTTTTTTTTAGTAATGTGACTCTAGTTGACATTGGTCCCGAGTCGATCGGACAAAGTCGGGGGGTTGACCCGATGACCCCCCATTATTAGAACATCTACAGAGTACAAAAGAAGTTGGTTACAAATTATGAAAAGTTAGTTACAATTGGTTACAAATGAGTTACAAAATATTGGCATTGGTCCCGAGTCGATCGGACAAAGTCGGGGGGCTGACTCGTGGGTTAGGATGGGGGGGGAGGTGCTCATCAATAGAATATCGACAGAATCCAAAAGTAATTATTTACAAATTATGAAATTCAATTCCCTTGAGTTCTTATCATTTTTGTATATGGCATTATAATCTATATAATAATATATTCAAAACAATACCAATTGAATTAATTATTTCATTTTATATTAAAACATGTAAGGAATATACAAATATAATATAATATCATGAATCATTATGAGTTAGTTACTATTTTGGAGCTCTCCCCAATTTTGCTCTTGAATGTTTGTACTGTTTGAATTAAGATAACAGTGCAGAACTTTCAAAAGCTATTCCTACTAAAATAATGTCCAACAAAATTGAATAGTATTCGAACAATGTCCAACAAATAAGTGTATGATATGGTTGGCTATATTTCAGTTTGTTAGGAGGGCTACCCCTTCATGTGGAAATGGCCATAACTCTGGTACAACGAGGTTACAAATTTTAAAAATTCAGTTACAAATGGTTACAAATAAAGCTTAACGAGTTACAAATATTTTGGAATTGATTTAGTTGGTTGGGGGGGCTAGTCCCCCATTTTGAAATGGCCATAACTCTGGTACAACGAGGTTACAAATTTTAAAAATTCTGTTACAAATGGTTACAAATGAAGCTTAACGAGTTACAAATATTTTGGAATTGATTTAGTTGGTTGGGGGGGGGGGGGGCTAGCCCCTCATTGAGAAACCTGTTGTAACTTTTGAACTACGAAATTACAAATTTTGAAAAGTTGGTTACAAATAGTTACAAATTAAAAAAATTAGGTTACAAATATTTTGAAAGTTTTTTAGTAAAGTGGGGGGGCTAACTTCACACACGTGAAAAACAGCGGTAAAACCATACAACTGAAATATTTAAACGACACCAGTTTTGAAGTAATTAGGTACCCATAACCCTAATGAGTTAAACTCTTAATCAAATGCTTAAAATACCTACATTTTATGGACCTGATATTAAAATGTTTAAAATATTTTACATTTTGTAGTTTTGCGAAAATAATGCCCTATGCAGGGATCTATGTAACAACCAGGCTATTTTACGAAAACAATTTCATGACACTATGACAGAAAATTTTTTGCGCGTCATGCAGGGAAGTTATAATATGAATATAAGATGTAACCTAAAGTTTATGTTATGTAAGGACCGTGGTATGGATTTCAGTGTTGCGCTAACAACATTATTCGAGAGGAATTTATCCCACTAATCCCCCCCCCCCCGTAAATTCTGCGCTATGGCCCACATGAGCCACAAGGAAAAAAAGTTACTTATGTATATTGTATACAAGACTAATAATATTCTATACTCTATTCAGAACAGAATAACCTTGCCCACTTTAGCACATGCGACTGAGCCTCTATATAGTGGCTAATAAGTAGAGGTCGGATTTTTATGATTTTACATATTTGTTTCTAGTCTATGCAGTTAAATGGAAGTGAGAAATCTTTACGATTCATTGAACACAGTATTCACAGGAAAAAATTTATTTTGCATAAAAAAGCATATTTTAGGGGTTAGAGAATATTTTTCTAAAATCGGCATATAATTACCATATTTCACGTTTATCAGCACTTTGTTAAATACAATGTTCACCAAATGATTTATTTCTGGGTTTTAATAAAAATTAATCTCCAGGTATTCTTTATCGATTGCGATAGCACATCGGTTATTTCGTTAGCTGTCACGACTATTCGTCGTCTATTAGTCGTTCGTAGCGTCTCGTGTTTATATCTGAGTGCGATATATTATTGCTTACATAATATTATTATTATTATTGTCTTTCCACTCGTCTCATATTACTATAGCATACAAATATGCCGAAAACTTCAAGCAGTTTAAAAAGTTTATTTGCTCAATGCTCAATGGATTTTGTCGTACAATAACCAACAATCGATTTTCATGGCAGATGGTGCAACATTTTTTTGTCAAGTTTGTGACAGAAATATTCCTTGCACCAAAAAATCACAGGTAGCACAACATTTATATACTAATGTCCACGAAAATTGGTATAAAGCGCAAATTAAATACTTCATCAAAACAATTATTTTTATCAGAAGCTACTCCCAATGAAAACAACTTAAATGATTTTAATAAAGATTTGTGTCTAGCCTTAGTAGCAGCTAATATACCTTGGTATAAAATGCAAGTTCCTCAATTTCGAACATTTTTAGAGAAATACACTGACAAACATATATCAAATTATCTCGAGCTATAGTACTTTAACGAAAATTAAAAATGAAATTGGTGAAAATAATATTTAGATTGCTGTAGATGAAAAAATGATTTGATTTTTATTAAAACTAATTTTCTTCAAATTGTTACAACTATCAAAAGTTTGGAAAAATCAATTACTCCCTTATAGTTGATATGATAAATATTATCGAAAACACTTTTACACAACTTGAGCAGATACCAGGAGAAAAAGGAGAAGTAGTAAAAACAAAAATATTGCAACTTCAACAAAAAAACACAGGATACAAATTTTTGAAAAATATTGGACAAGTTCTTAGTGAAAATAACACAGTACAACTTCCGGAAAATTATTCACCGACTATGGTAGCCGACTTGCAATATTATCCAGTGACATCAGTTGATATCGAACGGTCCTTCAGCATATACAAAATCATTCTTATACAAACCGGCGTACTAAAATGACACCGGAACACATGGAACAATATATAGTTATTAATTGTTATTGTAAAATTAATTAAATTAAATATATTTAAAACCAAATTAATAAAAAATAAATTTTAACTGAATTTTTTTTTTAATATTAAAAGAATATTTTGCATATTTAAGGACATAAAACATCATACATCTGGTATTTTAATAGAATATTAAGAGAATAATATATTGCCTATTTTATGTGACATAAAAACATCATATTTTAAGGATTGTAAGAGAATATAAATCCGACCGCAACTAATGAGTAATGACCATAGAACATAGAGTAACCTGGGGTATAATGGTGCATCTAACATTTAACAGCTGTTATGTGGTAGCGTACACGTTTTAGAAATAGTCATATTGTTTTCCTTTTATAAATATTACGTAGATTTCAATTTTCCGGTCAAAAGTTGATTTTACCAAAGCAAATACCAAAAATTCTAAATAATTAGAAATTATAACAAATGCGTCTTTTTACCCCATTATTGGGGTAAAAGTGCGCACCTAATGGTGCGCCCGCATGCTAAATTAATTCATAAAATCTATTTTATTAAAATACTATTATCAATTTTATTCTTATCAAACAATAAGTTATAAATATATATAATATGCATGCATAATATAATAGTCCTTTATATAATATATAATTAATACAGTGTTAGTAGAAAATACTAAATCAAAGTAATTTTTTTAAGTATAATTATTCAATAAATATTACATAATATTATTTAATCATTTGTTAATACATCATAGATATAATGTACCCATTTGTTCAAATAAATAAATAAATAAATAGATACAATTACATTTTTAGACATTCAATTTGAAGCTAGAAAAATTAAATGTTTATAAAAGTAGGTAATCAGTAATCATGTAAGAAATACTGCGCACTTATACCCCAAAACCCACTAAGAGCCATTTTACTACAATATGATTTTCTGCATAAACAGTATTATGTAGTATATTCAGTTGTTATCATATTGATATTTTACTAGTATTGACGTTTAGTCACCTAATTGTACTAAACGAATATATATAAAAGCAACACCTAACGTGTCGTTATATAGTAGGTATACATTACTACTTCTATGCTAATCATATATTATATCAGACGAATACAATTAATACTTTACCTCATATTGTCGCCAAAACTTCATCAACTGCTGGAAAAAATATTTTATCACGTTTGGCTATGAGAACATACACATAATAACAAAAATGTTTGACCAGATCACAGAATACATCAATTTTATTGACCAGATAGAAATTTTTAAATATTTAAATTACTTATACACAATAGTTAATTTTGCCCCATGCGCCATTATACCCCAAGTTACTCTAACACGGGGTATCTCTAGAAGATCTTCTAAGATCGTGCTTTATCATAACATTAATACACGATTTTGGGAAAAACCCGACTTAAATACTTAATGGACAATAATATGAGTACCTACCACGATTAAAGATATATCTACGTGACTTGCATAAATATTAAATGCATAAATGCAGTATGGCCAAGCAACCAGTATACACTGCACACGACCTAACCAATTTGGTATTTCCCACAGACCTTTTATTAATAGACCGGCCCTCTTCACGTTTTCACCGAGTCAAGATAGGTGGCATTTTTCGGTTACCGAGTTACCAAACTGGCTGCATCACTGCGCGGCCCTGTCGGCTCGCGACCATCAATGTATTCGATGGGCCTGTCCATAAGTAAAATGTCTATGTAATACCCATAGATATATACAACGACCAGATAGCCGTCTCCTTCTTGTCATCGAAGTCGGCCATTTACAAAGCAGGCAATGTTTACAAAATAATATTATCACAGTATATATGTACAGATAAATATATATGTATATAAATAAATGTAAGCATTGCCTGCTTTATAAATGGCGGCCGATTTCAACATTAGTCGCAACTGTGGTATAAAGACGGCTATCAATATAATTGTTGTATAAATCTATGGCAATACCATTGATAAATTGATATTGATTGTCGCAGGCCTGTGCAACTAAAACTCCCCTACCAATTTACACAAATCAGGAGTGTCTGGTCCCGCTCTGGTAGTGCACTCGAATAGTAATTCGTAATTTAATAATTTATTTCTAATTCAAAGATAAGACATAGAAAAACATTTTTACTGTTATAATTGTATAATAATTATTATTTAAAAAACATTAAATAATCTAAATCCGTGGATTTTATTTTAATTTTTTTCATCATGCTATCAGCCTATCTGCGCCAAGACGTATAAATGTATTATACATATTATATGAATTACGGAATAGCAATAACACAATATAGACCGCGATTATAAAGAACTTTTATTATATAGAACTTAATAATCGTGATATAGATTAAGCAGTCACCACTCACCAGTAAGCAACACTATACAATTATAAGTTGTAACTTATAACTACTACAGTAGACAGCAAACACACCTGCACGAGTGTCGAGGC
Source organism: Sitobion miscanthi (assembly GCA_008086715.1). Lineage (NCBI taxonomy): Eukaryota > Metazoa > Arthropoda > Insecta > Hemiptera > Aphididae > Sitobion > Sitobion miscanthi. The sequence continues at coordinate 10,835 of SSSL01000613.1, forward strand.
GTAGAGCCCAAGAGGCAAGAAGTCAAAAACGAGTTAGTCAATCTTAACAAGTAAGTGTGTCTCATTTATTTTACCTAGGTTTAATTCTATAATGATTCTAAAAGTAGAATTCATCCCTTAAAATGTCATTATCACACGTCACATGATTTTTTTATTGTTATGATTCATACCTTTTATTATGTTTTTTTCACTACCTTTTATTCCTGATTATAATAACTACCAATCTACTATTATATTTTCACTCGCCAGTTTTAATGATTAGAGGCAAAATTATTTGTTTTATATAAAGTGAAACATTAGTACTTACATTGGTAAATATAAATATTATCTATGAACTAAATAAAATATTATATTTATATTTTTTAGAATTATTATGTTTTTAAATTTTAAACTATTCAACAATAGACCTAATAAAATTAAATAAGCACCTATGTAGTTATTAGTTAAATTTCAGAGACATGCGACATGTCATGTACTTATTGCATATTTTATAGCTCTTACATTGACATTGAATAAACTGTTTAATTTTTGTTTTCCAATCTACCTAAGAATTTTCAATTTTAAAATTCCTAGTTTTTCAAAAATTTATATCCTCATCAAATTTGATTTGTTTTTGATAAGATATTGATAAATATTACTGTCTACTTAATTAGTGTACTACTAAATAGTTAATACAAATATAATTTATTGTTTTAGTTGATTATTTTCAAGATTAGTATGTCTGACCAAAACTTAACACACATCAATTTCTGTGCTATAAATCGTTTTTCATCATCATACAAAGCATTAAATACCATGCGAAGGTAATAATTACTAGCTTCAATTAAATACAAAAATAATTATAAAATATAATATTTATATACACAATAAACATGGATAATGAATAACTTGTTTCTAATTAATTTTAAAAGTTAAAGAGGTTTTCCCACTTGACATACAGACAATATTAGTATTGTTACGTGTTAGCTATAAAGGGAAAACAAATAGTGCACTGACAACTGACATCCTCTTAAAAAAAAATACAGATTTTGTGTTGTATTAGTGTAAACATTCATACAACTGATGAACCATGATTTATCATTGTTTCAAAATGTATTATAGGTACCTAGTAACTACTTGACTTAGGTAAGATGACTGATGTACATGTAAGTATTGCATTAATTTTTTTATCTGATGTTTGGAAAATTGTACATAGATATTAACAACAAAACGTATAAATGACTCATTATAAGCTTTGTTTTTAATAAGATCTTAAGAGATTTTCATACCACAATTTGTTGTACTGAAGTAACAAAATAAATTATGATGTGTTCAGAGCCTTTTAACATTTTTTGTGTTACTCAAGCTATGATAAGCATCGATTAATCAAGGTTATATATATGCCTATCATTAGGTACTCTTAAAATTAGAAACATAAGCTCCTATAATTAACTCCTATAATCTAAATTTGAATTATGAATTATTTTTAGGAAAAATGAATTTTGCGATATCAATTTGTAGTTGGAGGAATAAAAATATCAGCTCACAAAGCTATATTATCTTCTCACAGTAATTACTTTAATGACTTGTTTATTGGAAATTTCAAAGATTCTAAATTATTGGACATTAAAAATGTAGAAATCACTCCTAGTTCATTTGAACTATTAATAGATTTTCTATATACATCTCAAATAACAATAAATGATTATAATGTGCAGGTAATTTACATATCAATGTAACTTTAACATATTAAAATAATTTATTGGTTGTTACTTGTTGTAATTTTAATAATTCTATGTAAAATGAGTTTTATAAATTACTTATGACTTCTAACAAACATTGTAATTTCTATTTAGTTTATACAGAAATACAGAACACAGTCACTATACAGATAAAATTTAACAAACTATGTAACTATATAAATATTTATGTTAGGAATTATTAATAGCATCACGTTTTTTAATGCTCAATGATGTGGAAAAGGAATGTTTAAAATATTTAGAACAAAACATTGATATTGGAAACTTAATGACAATAAAAAGAATTGCTGATATGAATGAAATAAAAGATTTACATGAATTATTTCTGTCATATGTACTAAAAAACTACAAGTGAGTATACTTTAAATCTTGATCTATTCGAAAAAGTTACAATAATTATATTTTGATTATTCTCGATTTCACTTCCTTTTTTTTTCATTAATAATAGTAAAATATAATTTTAATATTAATATTATTTAACATAATATATATATTGTTTCTAAAGTCAGAAAGATGTATAACCTAATATTGTCCAAAGGTTGAAAGGTGTATTCAATTATGTGTATGTTTGTAGTATTACAGGTTTTCACATTAAATTCATGGTCAAAATCAATATAAATATTTATATAAGACGACCAATGATAATAATTTATAATTTATAATTTTTAAAAAAAATCATGTATCTACAGTTATTTTTTTGAGTTATACCAAACAATCAAAATCAATTTTGTCAAAAACTTGTGTCTAGCTTAAAAATTTCCGTTTTCCTTAATTTATTTTTGTCGTCCTTGTCGCCGTTGGAAAATACTGAGATATTCTTTAAATTACCAACTAGATTTAATTTTCCATTAGAAAAGAGACTAAAGTTGAAAATCGAAGCATTATTGTGAAATCATTGTCATCATCCCTTCACTCAGAATCTATTAGTCTTATGTATGAAATACAATAATAATAATATTATTGTCATCAGTACCTATTTATTATTATTAAAGTATGTTAATATAAATAGTTAGGTAGTTAATAAAATTATCAATGCAATAAGTCCTTGTCTTAAAATATTTATTGTTTTTATGAAAAAATACTTTTTTTGGTAAGTTTAAGTTTTTAAAAAGTACACAATCAAACGTACAATACATTTTCGAATACAATTATACATAGTATACAGTTTATTTATGTGTGGTTAAAGATAACTTGCAAAATTACTGTAGTCTGTAAGCTATTAAATATTAAAAACGCTCTCCTGCAGTAGTACAATATACCATTTTTGATATACGGTCCTCTTGTACTGACAATACATTGTTACTAACATCACAGCCCACAAGAAATGTTTAGTTTTGGCACAAGACAATAGGTTTAGGTATTCAATGACAAATCAATAGGCGCGTATTATCAGATGTGGAGATTTATTGCACAGAATTGTTTTTGTTCATATTTAAATATTAATTTAACGTTTTTTTAACATTGATTTGTCTAACTACCTAAGCCATTGTAATTCTGTTTTCAATAAAAAAAAAAAAAGCTCCCACAAAAATTTGTTGCCCGGGAAAATTGCCCCCCCCCCCTCTTTTAAATACGCCACTGAGCCGCCAAGTAGTACATTTCTTTACCTTTCTTTTTTTACATTTGTTTTTAACTATATTATGTTCAGTAGGTAACATAGGCATGCATAGACTCTTTGTTCCGGGGGTTGCTCTGCAAAATTCAAAACCTAGATATAAGTCAACCTATGACTATAAAAGTTTCTGAACAATTTAAAATTGTTCACGTTTGATGGATATTATTATTTTAATATTTTATAGCATATTGGTATTATTATTATACGGCGGTTCCGTTGACATTCTGTGCGCATGTTCAGTGTGTATGTAGATACTAAGGCTGGGCATTAACGAGTTAAAAGGTTAAAGTTAACTTTTTAACTTAACTAGTTACTTTTGGCTTTTCATTAACTTAACTGTTAACTTACTAAATTCCTTTTTTAATTAACGTGAAATTAACGAGTTAATTTTCCATTTCAAGAAGTAAGTTAAGTTAATTTATTTTGTTTATAGTTTTATTATATTTCACTATTTCAGTCTATTTTGTTTTCATGTCAAAAAATATTGACTGTGAATTGTTTAAAGTAAAATATATATATCATTCGAATCTAACTAATATGGAAATACTTTATAAAGTATAAAGTCTATAATTTAGTTTTGGGTTGGAAAAAAATTAAGTACTCTAGTGTTATATAAACAAATTAACTTTTTTTTAACTTAATACAACGTTAACAAAAAGTGAGTATTAATTTTTAACTTAACTGAGTTAAATTAACTTTTAACTTTTAACTTTTTGTTATTGGTGCATATTAACTTAACTGAGTTAAAAAAAATCATTAACTTTCCCAGCCTTGGTAGATGCCTGGTACCCGCATACAATCACACTCACACAAATCATCATTGACGTCTAACACAAATGACATGGACGGCGGCAACGAAATTGCATATTGCCTAAATATTGCCCCTTATTAAAGACACGATCAGGCCCCTTAACAAAAACATACCTATTTATGATTCATAGATTTTCATTGTCAAGTAAAAATATTGTGTAGCGTGCTATGGTTTTTTTGTTAGGAAATTGTCTTCTAGTGTATCTATTTAAAATATTAAAATTCCTGATTTTAATTTATCATTAATTTTTATTAATTTCATTGCATTCTAAAATTTAGTAATGTTGTCAAGTCAAATACATTTTTATCATTTTCGTTTGAATTAATGATGGAACTTATTCAGAGTGATGACTTAAATGCAGAAGAAGAAGAGGTAAAATATTCAATGTACCTAAATTTGTTAAAATAGTATAATTTCTTAAATAGTTCATTTTTTTTTTTTTTTTGTTTATTCACAATTCATTTGTTATGTTATTTTATGTCTCTTTATTTTCTAGGCTTATGAATCTATTATGATGTGGTTAAAATATGATCTAAAAGAACGTTTAAAATGTCTGCCTGAGTTATTTAAGTCCATTCGGTTAAGTCTAATGTCAATTGATTATTTAGATGATATTGTTCAAGAAGAGGAACTGATTAGATCTGATATTACGAGTAAACATTTTTCAATACTATTAACAATTTTAACTATTAAAGTAGAATATTAGGTGCCTTGGTAAAAAAAAAAAAAAAAAAACAATAACAATAAGAAATGTGTACACCAACACCATGCTGTCTAAATATTTCAAAACTACTTATAGAAGTAAGTAAATATATAATAATATGATTGAAAAATAAGGGTCCTACGAATTTTTTTAATCATTACCATTAAAAATGTAGACGGCCCATAAATAATTTTCAAAATGATTATTTGGCCTTTTCTAAAATCATAATAAAGACCGCTGGTATAAATAATAAAACTCAAAATTGTAATGAGCTAACATTTGCCGTGTAAGATATCAAATTGCGATATTATATTTAAGTGAAAAGTCTACAGCTGAATAGCATAAAAGATGTAACAGAAAGACTTAATGAAAAAAAAAAAATGATGCTACTTAAACGTATGACAAAAATTGTTAACATTTTATGATGAGTAAATAATTTAGAAATATATTATGTAAGCAAATTCCCAAATAAAAATATTTTCAAAAAAGTTATTACGTTCCAAATTCATTTAATCAAAAAAATATTGATATTTTAAAAAATTCTAAAAAATAAACTACTTGACTTAGATAAAGGTTTTTACCATCAAAATTGTTCTTATAATCAGATTCACTAATTGGCTATTTTGAATATATCCAAAAATATTTAAATCAAATTTTAATTTTTTATTTTCAGTGTTAAAAAATAAAAATATTTTTTGTATAATATATGTGTAGCGCAAGTGGCTATAAATTATATATATATATATATAAATTTAAATATTGATTAGAACAAAAGTTATTTCAAAAGTCAGTTCTATCTGGTGTATATAAAGTGTATCCTAATTGAAAGAAGGTTTATATGTACTTATGTATTATAATTTATACACTCAATACTGTTGTTCCATACAAACCGTAGTTAACCATTCTCATCCTAGAATAAGTAGAAGATTGACTATAGATATATTCTACACTAAGACAGCCTTGATTGTAGTATTTTTTTAAAAAATTAAAATTAATACTTTTCTTTAGGTATGAATTACTTATGTAGTGCCTATAAAGTAGTTCACCAGCAGGAAAAGTCATTAGTTAATGTATTAACATCGACTTTCAATGTTACACATCGAAAATTCAGTAAGGTAAAATACTATTTATTATATTAATTAACTTGTACAAACAAAGGATTTTAGTGTAATAAAAGGGTTAGTTAATTAAATAATATATTTTATTTAAATTTGAAAATACAGTGAAACTTCCATTTAACCAAATTTATTATATTCTATTTAACAAAATTTTCTATGATACAATTTTTTTTATGCTCCGTGAGACTTCCCAATAATATGAAAGTTTCACTGTAATTATATATAGAAAAAATGTCTGTATTCTATAAAGTCGTCATAATTTTTTTGAAAAATACAAACATTACAATAGTTTAGAATTTATTATTTTGGTAATTAACTAACCTATAGTATACTTTGGTAGTTTTTTCGGATTTTGTTGAAATCAATATTAAAATTAAGTGACAAAATAATAACTTTATCTATTCAATTTATTATATTAGCTTTAAATGCAATTTTATATTTTAGAAATTACAGTCATATCTAGAGAAAGAAAAAAGTGTTGAAAATTATGATGAAGATATAGAAGAGCAAGAAAAAAGTGTTGTAATTGATGGAGATATAGAAGAGCAAGAAAAAAGTGTTGTAATTGATGAAGATATAGAAGAGCAAGAAAAAAGTGTTGAAAGTAGTGAATGTGAAGACACAGAAGATGATGACAGTGATATATTTGATTAGGATAAATAAGCAAAAGATGACCTTGAAAAATTATTACTACGATTCAAAGAAGGACTTTAATAAAATATATTTCTGTTATGTAAATGTAATTGCAATAAAATTATTTAAAAAAATATAATTATTACTAACAATGTTTTACATACTTTCTTTAGGTTTCCAAGCATAAGTTTAGGACACCTTATATATCCCCGTTGTGTTGATCTTATTTTAAGGTGTTTGAAATTTGAAAGTTGAAATTCGACTTCTTAAGCCGTGTACAATATTTCTTCATCAGGTGTATCATATTCAAAATAATATTTTGGAATAATTTTTCTTAAGTTGGAAATTATAACATTATTATCTTTAGAAAATCGTAAATTCAATTCTGATATAAGGTAATCTAAATAAGGTAAAAAAATATTTATTCAATAATATTCCGCTGGATCATTATGTTTAGTATTTACTCGATGTCGTTGTATGTTTGTTATTCTAGGAATCCGTTTTTTACCAACATCCATTTTTTCAGCTTTAATTTTAGTTTGGTCAAAAATCATTTTAAATTCGGTTATTGAATTATTTCTTATTGTATTCAATACAGATTTAACAGCTTCTATCATGTCTATCACTTTACTATAGCTAATATTAATACTTTGTAGTTGAATAGAAAGTGGAAGTGTTATGGCTAAACATTTAGTTAATATTTTTAACCATATCAAAAATTCAAAATTGCAAATAGATATGGATAGTGAGCATTGCTACTTGCATAATTACTAGTTCTTAAAACATCTAAAGTACTTACTATAGCCGGTAATATTTCTGAAAAGTGTAAAATCCCGTCATGTCTTTCGACCCAACGAGTATCACATAATTTTTTAGCCTTAACTGCTTTTTGAGTAGGTAAAAGCTCTGTTATTTTTGAACTTAAATGATTTGTTCTTATAGCAGATTCTCTTAGAAAATTATTTATATTTTTAATTATACCAACTGTATTGCGTATTGAAGGAATAGAACTAGCTTTATTTAAAACTAAATGTAATCTATGGGTTGCACAATGAGTATAAAGAGCAAGAGGTTGTAATTTTAAAATTCTCGATTGTACTCCTTTAAATGCACCGCTCATGTTTGCTACTCCATCATATCCTTGGCCTCTAAGTAATGAAATATCTAAATTATTTTCTTTCAATAATCGTAATATAATATCAGTCAAATTTTCTCCAGTAACGTTTTCAACTTTTGTAAACCCGATAAAATATTCTTCAACATAATATAATAATAAGATTAGTGAAATAATAATGCTTTTAAATTATAACAATCGAAAAAACAGTGATAACGCCGGCAGTCCGACGCGTGGTGCTATGCTGGGAGTTCCGGAGTCAGACAATAGAAAAATATATTATATTGTAACATATTCAAATAAAACATTTATGAAAGCTATAAAAATATAATAATTTACCCGTAATTTTTTTTTTAGATCCCACTTGACGGGAGGGGCACGTGCCTCTGTGCCCTCCCCCCATGGATCCGCCACTGGTCCTCATAATAGGTACGTAACAATATTATGATAATATTATAGAAGTGGTAATTTGTAAAATTTGTCAAGTTCTCTGTATTTGTATGTGTTCATATTTTAGATTCTGAGTGGAACGATGAATGTATTAATTTTACAATGATGTATGTTTTTATATTATATTTTTATTTTTTTTTGTGTCTGTGTACACGATAAGTAGTCGAAATAATGCTTCGATTGGAAAGTGAATATCGTTGGTGCATTGGGGAGGTCAAAATTTAAAATTCCCAGTAATTTTCAAAAGCGCCAAGAAAAATTAAGAAAAAACGGGACTTTTTACGCAAAATCGATTTTTCACAAAATTGAATTTGGTTTTTGTTGTAACTTTAAAACAAATGACCGTAGATACATGAAATTTTCACTGGTTGTTTATATTTTTATTTTCTATACTCGTTAAAATTTTCAAAATATTTTGACTTATTTTGAGCTGTTTACGGACATTGCCAGTTTCCATTTGTTTTTAGTTTTTTTTTCTATAAATATCAATAAAATTGTATTTGTTGGGTAAAAAATCTTGAAAATGTAATACAAGGCTCCTACTATATTGTTACAATGATATTTGTAAAATATTAAAAATCCTTAGTCACAGTTTTTATTTATAAGCATTTAAAGTTCAAATATTGACAAAATACGAAAAAATCACGAAAATTAGCAAATTATTTGGAGTTGAGAATTCATAAAGATTTTTCTTTTTACATCTAAGATTTGAAAATGTAATACAAGATTATCCATAAGTTTATCTACTTTTATCAATAAAAAAAAATGTCTACAAGAAAGTCAAAATAAATTTTTATGAGCGTTTCAAATTCATATTTTTACAACATTTGATATTCACTCGATTTCTCGTGTAACAATTTTCTTATTTTGTTGTAATTAAAAAAACGTATGACTGTAGATACTTGAAAATTTCACTGAATGATTATATTGGTATTTTCTATACACGATAAAATTTTGAAAATAATTTGACTCTTTTTGAGCTGTTTACGGATATTGTCAGTTTTCAATTTTTTTAGTTTTTTTTTTCTATAAATATCAATAAAATTTTATTTGTTGGGAAATAAAGCGTGAAAATTTAATACAAGGCTCCTGATATATTTTTACAATAGCAGTTGAAAAATATTAAAAATACATAGGCACAAGTTTTTTTTATAAGCATTTAAAGTTCAAATTTCGACAAAATTTATAAAATTTATAATTTAATAATTATTTTGTAGTTCAAAATTTATAAAATGTTCAACTTTTATAGCTAAGGATTGAAAATTTAAAACAAGGTTCCACGTAAATAGGTTATATATAAATTACTTTATTCACAATAATATATCATCAAATATACTTGGTAACATCATAGCCTGACTGATCGTTTTCGCTCAGAATCGTTTTTCTTATACAATGATATTATATCATTGAATTCAAATTTAACAACATTCATTACGGTGACCCACTTGTAACCTACTGTACAGCAGAGCGATATCCACTTACCCACCTTTTTCACTTTATATATTTGATTATATTATTAATACATATACAAATATAAACTAAATATGTATGAATGTTTAAACTGGGAAATTTTTTTTGTGGATTTTTTTATAGCAATCCGTAGTGGCTATAGTCTGTAAGTATGACATTCATAAACATTATTCATCAAAATGTTGTCGTCTTTGTTGGTTTGTGTATAAATGTATAATAATATTATCGTTTACTCGTCATCATAGGGGACAACGCCTGACAAAAAAAAAAAAATCGTTTTCTGGGTATACAGACATTGCTATACACTACTACCTACCTACACATTATGGCATCGGCCGGGGTCGCTATCTCGTATTCGTAAATGTGTGGGTATAATGCTGACCTTTTTTTCGGAACATAACTTGTGATCATATTATTCTATTGGTATACTGAAAGAGTACTTTTAAATAAACCCCGTGGAGGGAGAAGGGACCAGCACACACTAAAGGATCTATATAGGTAGTCCACCACATCATGTATGATACTGTTTATAGAATGTACACCTTATAGGACATGCGTGTATATAATATATATGTTTAGAGGGAATTTATTTGTATACTGTAATATAAAAGCTATTATTTTATTGTATTGGCGTCATTATTGTATAGCCAGTCTCAATCGTCGTCCATCGGCCAAGGTCCTGGAAAAAACAATTTAACAGTTTATTTTGTCGTGTCAACGAATCGATTATTTCCCATTGTGAATCGTATGGGTGCAGTTGTACCTGTGTGCACCACTATACAGTACTACACCAGTCAGTACCAGCGTAGTAGTTGCTCGTCGTCGATCTAATGCACAGGGAGCCAGAACGTTTATATAAGTCAATATCAAAATCAGCAATCTCCGGTAATTTTAAGTCATCGCACATATTTATAAGGTAATATAGATATTATATTTAAATAATAATAACTACGGGAGTGGAACCCCGGGGACATTAGCCCTTATTAGTTATTCCTATTGTGTAACGTAATAATAATACATAGAAACTATGGGTTTTATTTTATCGTGAACAAGTCAATATCTCAGGAAATCTGAAATACCTACGTGGCTACGTGTAACTTGTAAGTAGAATAGATGCTTGTATAAAACAAAAATGAAAGCGCTTAATAATAGTTTTACTTATTTGTTTAAATTTACAAGTAAAACCGACGTGTTGTGACTTGTTGACATTGTGTATCTATATTCGTAGAAAACTTATTATGATGGACTTAAATGTAGTGCTTACAATCGATGGTACTAGTGCCTTTTTCACGTTTCACATATTTCTGAACATAAAGCCGTTGGATCATACCCATTCCTATACTCCGTTCAAGTTAAGAAACGTAATCGGCGGCGACCAGTTTTCGTCGCGCCCGGGGCAACACCCGTTTGTCACCTCACCCAGTAAATTATCTGTATACTTGCCATGTAGTATTTCCACGCCCCTGCGCACAAGTCGGCCGCCGACTACGTTTCTTAACTCGAACAGAGTATAATAAAAGAGAATATGACTACGCATGTATGGTACCACCACCTATGGGCTATGATGGGTTTACCTAACCTAAATTAATTTTTCTTTTTTTCACGATCCAATTATTTAGGAGCCCTCCTTGTGTGAGTTGGTCATGAGCGTATATTAGCACACTATTCGGCATTTCCTGTGTGAGATACCTACCTAATGATTATATGGACGACACAAACACAATATTTTACCGACGTCTGATAGACGACACTCGACGATAGTTCGATTGGCGACCGTCGCACCATTGTCCATAATTATCATAGTAATTAGCTTTTAA
>SSSL01000332.1:0-21884 GCA_008086715.1 Sitobion miscanthi
TACGTGCGTCGAGAGGTTCTATTTTTTTAACGCGGATTTCGCGATTTACACTTCCGAGGGCGGCGGAGCAGGTCGTCCGCTCGCCGACCGGTTGGATCGCCCGCTCTAAAGCCCCGATGCGTACGTCGAAATCGCGTTCGGAATTCGCCGGACGGCGAAACGCCTTAAGATCTTTGATTTGCCGACAAGATTCAACTCGGTAAGGTAGGGTAGGTAGGTTTAGGCGTCGGTGCCGGTTGACCGGGGTCGTGGTTCGATGCCGGCGGCCGTGATATATCAGATTTTTTTTTCGTCATTTACATTATCAACGCGCGCGCTTTTTGCCGTTTTTTTCGAAAATTCGAGTTTTAGCCCTCTTCGACGCGTCTCGGGGCCCCGTTCTTCCGTTATTCGCGTTTCCCGCTAAATTCGTAGTTCGCGTGCCCCCCACCCCATTCGCGGAGGGGGCCCCTGCGGATAAATCTATAGCCGCGAGCGCGGCGTCGTCACGATTTTGGAAAATTTTCGCCGTGGGTCGCGTTAAACACATTTTTAGAATTCGGACCTCCCCTTCGAAGACGTATTCGCTTCCCCACTAAATTTATAGGCAGCCGGTGACCACACTTCCTACGGGACGATCCTTGGGGCCGCGGGACGACGACGAGAGTCGAGTGACGATATCGCCGCCGTCGAGTGGCTAATTCTATGTACAGGCATGAATACATGTGTCGGAAGGTTCGATTTCTTTCGCAAATCTCGCATATCCGATGCGGGGAATCGCCATCCTAAACCCCTAGCCCGGAGCGGACGTCGAAATCGCGTCGGAAATTCGCCGGGACGGCGAACCGCCTTAAGAGTCATTGATTTGACACCAGTATTCAACTCGATAGTAGGTAGGTAGGTTTAGGCGTAGGTGCGTTTGACTCGGGGTCGTGGGTTCGACGCCGGCGGCCGTATCGATGATAATTTGCGGCGGCCGGGTTTAAATCAGATTTTTTTTTCACATTTTTTTTTTCGTCATTTACATTATCAACGCGCGCGATTTTTGCCGTTTTTTTTTGAAAATTCGAGTTTTATTATCTACAATTATTTATTATTTTACAGTGTATGTGCAACGCAACTATCTCTTTAACACGGCTGGATTGTATGGGATGGGTCATTTATACTAAATTAGACAAAAGTAATATAACTAACATATATTATTATTATTATTATTATAGATTGGTCGATATGACTATAGTATAGGTATATTTTGTATGCTACACTAAATTTATGTTTACCAAATTTGACTCACCTAAAAACTGTAATATATTAAGTAACTCTACATAGTATAGGTATCATGTATTTAATATCTAAACTAATAAATGTTGACTGTAAAATCAATAGCTGTGTATACAATAGTTGATTAGTTATATAACAATTTACTTAATTTGATTTTATGCTCATGAATAAATATAAATATATACATAATATATTACAGTTTTTAGGGGAGTCAATTTAGTGTAGCATACAAAATATACTGTAACAGATTCTAAATAATAAAATATTAATACAATAACAAAATAGAACTTTATGTATTTAATTAAAATCTATCAGTTAAATTGTATTACGATAATTTTATATACTATTTGAAATAACTTATGAGTATTATATGAAATTAAATTTTTAATAAATAATACTTATTAACGCACCCATATTATTAACATGGGATGGTTCTTTTGTACTTGAATTAGACAATAGTTACCTACATGCATACTATGTAGGTAGTATTAGATATATTACAATTTTTAGGGGAGTTGATTGTTTGAGGTAATGCAATTTGGTAATTATAAATTTTATATATGATACAAAACTGCTGCAGATACTATATAATACAATAATTTATTATAAATTTATAGATCTTTATGTATTTAATTAAATTCTGGCAGTTAAATTGTACAATGATATGGCTAAACTATTTTTGATACACCATGTAGGTACGTGTAGTTATAAGTATTAAGTGATCAATTAAACTGTTTGATAAACAATTAGCTACATTTATTAAGCATTGTTTGATATGTTCTAACATAAGCATAAAATAAAATTAAACAATAATTATATACACAGCTATATGGCTTTTATTGTGTCACATAATATATAATATACTATGTAGTGGGTACTACAGTTTTTAGGTGAGTTAAATTTGGTATAGCATACAAATAATAAATATTAAAAAACAAAATAAAAATGTATGTATAAAATTAAAGTCTGGCAATTACATTGTATGATTATACGACTATATACCATTTGCAACAACTTATATATGTAAGTTTAATTGAGAGTAATATATGAAATAAACTATTTATAACATAATAAATTAATACTGGATTTTATTAGCTACAATTTATATTATTTACAGTGTATGTGCAACGCAACTATCTCATTTAACACGGGCTGGATTGTATGGGATGGGTCTTTTTAATTGAATAGACAAAAGTAATATACTAACATGTATGTATACTATGTAGTGCTTATCATACTAAGTTTAGGTGAATTAATTGGTCGAGGTAATGTATATGACTATACTACTTGATATTACTTATATAGGTAGGTTTGATCGTTTGACATGGGCTCGATTATGTGGTTAAATATTAAATATAGAATATACTATGTAGTAGGTACTTAAAATATTACAGTTTTTAGGTGAGTCAAATTATGTACCCATATTCATAGACAAATTATAACTTTTTATGTATTTAATTCTGGCAGTTTAATTGTATAATGGTATGACTATCCTATTAAACTATTCAATGAATACTATTTTATTATCTACACATTTTTTAAGCAACCCACCTATATTATTAAACAAAGGCTGAATTATAAGGTTACTTTATACTTGAATCGACAATAGTACAATGAAACTAACCTACTTAAATAATATTTAGTACCCTCTTAATTCATTACAGTTTTTAAGTGACTTGATTGATCGAGGAAATTATACATTTTAATGCTGTAGATACCAATATTTTTAATAACTAATAGATCTTCATGTATATCAATATAGTCTGGTAGTTAAATTGTATAATGATATGCCTATACTGTTTGATATTGCTTATGTAGGTACGTGTAGATATGAGTATTTAATAAATATCGTTTTTAAGTAAGTAATTTATGAACAACTATATTATTAGTTTAGCGGCCTCCCGTCGTTATTACTATATACAGGCTTGAATATATGCGTCGGAGTGTTAGATTTTTTTCGCGTATCACGGTTTAAAAGTCATAGATTTGACTGCTGTTTTCAACTCGATAGGTAGCTATGTAAGTTTAGGCGTACGTGCGGATGACTTGCAAGTCGTGGTTTCGATACCGGCTGCCGGATTGTCGTGAATTTGCGGCGGCTGTGATAAATTCGTTTTCTGTTTTGTGTTCTTTCACATTTCGCTATGACGTCCACTTTATCATATTATTCGTATTTAGAGTAAATTTTACGATTTTTTTCAAAATTCGAGTATTACTGTCTTTACGGCTTCCGTACGGTACTGTTGAAACCTGATTCGCCTTCCCTGCTAAATGTATAGGTCGCGTGAAGCCCGGGGACCGATTGACATCGCGGAGAGCGCCGCTGTCGTGTTGCTAATACCATATACAGGCTTGAATATATGCGCTCGAAACGTTTTGAATTTATAACTTAATTTTGTGTTTTCGGTGACAGTAATGAACGCTGTTCGCGATTCGACGTAGTCAGATTGCCTACATGACTAGCTACTTTCATACGAGCGAATTAAACTCCCACTGCATCCGATCCGCCACAAGCGGTTTGTCCGTTCGGGAAATGACTTTCACCCCTGATGACTGATAGCTAGACACTCAAACTCAGAATCCGAATTTCCGATTTCAACACACACTCGAGAACCGGACATACACGCCCGGGGCGTCGTCTGCGATTCGACGAAGTCGGATTGCCTACTTGACTAGCTACTTGCATACGAGCGAATTAAACTCCCGCTGCATCCGATCCGCCACAAGCAGATTGTCCGTTCGGAAACGATTTTCACCCCAGATGACTGATAGCTAGACACTCAAACTCAGAATCCGAATTTCCATTTTTTCCACACACACTCGAGATCCGGACATACACGCCCGGGGCGTGGTCTGCGATTCGACGTAGTCGGATTGCCTACTTGACTAGCTACTTGCATACGAGCGAATTAAACTCCCACTACATCCGATCAGCCGCGAGCGGATTGTCCGCTCGAGAATCGACTTTCACCCCAGATGACTGATAGCTAGACACTCAAACTCAGAATCTGAATTTCCGATTTCAACACACACTTGACATCCGGACATACACGCCCGGGGCGTGGTCTGCGATTCGACGTAGTCGGATTGCCTACTTGACTAGCTACTTGCATACGAGCGAATTAAACTCCCACTACATCCGATCCGCCACAAGCGGTTTGTCCGTTCGGGAAATGACTTTCACCCCAGATGACTGATAGCTAGACACTCAAACTCAGAATCCGAATTCCCATTTTTTCAACACACACTCGAGATCCGGACATACACGCCCGGGGCGTCGTCTGCGATTCGACGAAGTCGGATTGCCTACTTGACTAGCTTACTGCATACGAGCGAATTAACTCCACTGCATCCGATCAGCGCGAGCGGTTTGTCCGTTCGGGAAACGACTTCACCCCTGAATTAATGATAGCTAGACACTCAAACTCAGAATCCGAAGTTCCGATTTCAACACACACTCGAGAACCGGACATACACGCCCGGGGCGTCGTCTGCGATTCGACGAAGTCGGATCCTACTTGACTAGCTACTTTCATACGAGCGAATTAAACTCCCACTGCATCCATCAGCCCGAGCGGATTGTCCGTTCGGGAATCGACTTTCCTACCCGAGATGACTGATACTAGACACTCAACTCAGAATCTGAATTTCCGATTTACGACACACACACTCGAGAACCGACATACACGCCCGGGTCGTCCGTCTGCGATTCGACGAAGTCGGATTGCCCTACTTGACTAGCTACTTGCATACGATCGAATTAAACTCCACTGCTCCGATCAGCCGCGAGCGGATTTGTCCGCTCGAGAATCGACTTTCACCTCAGATGACTGATAGCTAGACACTCAAACTCAGAATCTGAATTTCCGATTTACAACACACACACTCGAGATCCGGACATACACGCCGGGCGTGGTCTGCGATTCGACGTAGTCGATTGCCTCTGACTAGCTACTTGCATACGAGCGAATTAAACTCCCACTGCATCCGATCAGCCGCGAGCGGATTGTCCGCCTCGAGAATCGACTTTCACCCCAGATGACTGATAGCTAGACACTCAACCTCAGAATCTGAATTTCCGATTACGACATACACACTCGAGAACCGGACATACCGCCGGGGCGTCGTCGCCTACCTGCTGGCTTTGTCGTACGATCGACTTGAATCGCCGGCCGTGACTTACGACTAGACACTCTCGCAGGTTCAAAAATTACCGCCAAACCATTGCTGCCCAACACTACAAAACAAAATACCGACAACCCCACGTTCCGGATCAAAAACCCAGCACACAGTGACAAACACTCGGATCGCCGACACAGTCTTTTCGCCGCAGGCGGATGACAAACACCCGGAATCGCCAACACAGTCTTTCCGCCGCAGGCGGGATGACAAACACCCGGAATCGCCAACACAGTCTTCCCGCCGCAGGCGGGTTGACAAAACACACCCGCATCTAGTCCTTATATTATAAAACGTGAACCCGACAGCGCTCCGATTCCGACTAGGTATATTTCTGAACTAACCCGACCAATGAAAAAATTAGATTTTTTTCCCGGCCCGCCGGCCGCGTTATCAACGCTCCTTATCACTCTTCGCTATTTTTTTCAGATTTTTCAAATTTTTCAAATTTTTCAAACCTTTTCGAGTTTTACCCCGCCGCGGAGCTCCGGGGGCCCCGTTCGGACCTTATTCGCCTTCCCCGCTACTCTTACGAGTCGCGCGCGGCGGTACTTTTTTCCCGGCGAGCCCGCCGGAGCGGAAAGACGTGCACAAACGACCGCCGCCGTCGCGCGCGTTTTTCGCCGTTTTTTTTCGAAAATTCGAGTTTTAGCCGTCTTCGACGCGTCTCCGGCCCCTTCTCCCGTTATTCGCGTTTCCCGGTAGATTTGGGTTTGCGCGCGGCCCCGCTTCGTTCGCGGACGGGGCCTCCGCGGAGAATCGATCGCGCGAGCGCGGCGTCGTAACGTTTTTCGAAAATCTTCGCCGCGGGTCGCCTAAAACCCCCTTCGAGACGCCCGACCTCCGGGACGAGTCGTATTCGCGTTCCCCGCTAAATTTATAGGCGGCGGTGACCGCACTTTCCTACGGGACGAGCCTTGGGGCCGCGGGACGACGAAAAGAGTCGAGTGACGATATCGCCGCCGTCGAGCGGGTATTACTATATGCGTGCATAAATACGTGCGTCGGGGTTCTATTTTTTTACGCGTATTTCGCGGTTTACACGTCCGAGGGCGGCGGAGCAGGTCGTCCGCTCGCCGACGCGGTCGGATCGCCCGCTCTAAAGCCCCGAGCGGACGTCGAAATCGCGTTCGGAATTCGCCGGGACGGCGAAACGTCTAAGAGTCGTTGATTTGCCGACGGAATTCAACTCGGTAGGTAGGTAGGTAGGTTTAGGCGTCGGTGCGATTGACTCGGGGTCGTGGGTTCGATGCCGGCGCCGGAATCTGTGATAATTTGCGGCGGCCGTGATAATAAATCAGATTTTTTTTTCGCATTTTTTTTTTTCGTCATTTACATTATCAACGCGTGCGCTTTTTACCGTTTTTTTTCGAAAATTCGAGTTTTAGCCCTCTTCGACGCGTCTCGGGGCCCCGTTCTTCCGTTATTCGCGGTCCCCGCTAAATTTATAGGCCGCCGGTGACCGCACTTCCTACGGGACGAGCCTTGGGGCCGCGGGACGACGACGAGAGTCGAGTGACGATATCGCCGCCGTCGAGTGGGTAATTCTATATACAGGCATGAATACATGTGTCGGAAGGTTTTAATTTTTTAAGCGGATTCGCGGTTTACACGTCCGAGGGGGGCGGAGCAGGTCGTCCGCTCGCCGACGCGGTCGAATCGCCCGCTCTAAAGCCCGGAGCGGACGTCGAAATCGCGTTCGGAATTCGCCGGGACGGCGAAACGCCTTAAGAGTCATTGATTTGACACCAGTATTCAACTCGATAGGTAGGTAGGTAGGATTAGGCGTAGGTGCGGTTGACTCGGGGTCGTGGGTTCGATGCCGGCGCCCGGAATCGATGATAATTTGCTGCGGCCGTGACAATTCAGATTTTTTTTTCGCATTTTTTTTTTCGTCATTTACACTATCAACGCACGCGCTTTTTGCCGTTTTTTTCGAAAATTCGAGTTTTAGTGTTAAATTAATACTTGATTTTATTATCTACAATTTTATTATTTACAGTATATGTGCAACGCACTATCTCATTAACACGAGCTGGATTGTATGGGATGGGTCTTTTATACTAAATTAGACAAAAGTAATATAACTAACATATAAAATTATTATTATTATAGATTA
Source organism: Sitobion miscanthi (assembly GCA_008086715.1). Taxonomy (NCBI): domain Eukaryota; kingdom Metazoa; phylum Arthropoda; class Insecta; order Hemiptera; family Aphididae; genus Sitobion; species Sitobion miscanthi. The sequence continues at coordinate 7,559 of SSSL01000332.1, forward strand.
GTCGATATGATTATACTATAGGTATATTTTGTATGCTACACTAAATTTATTTTACCAAATTTGACTCACGTAAAAACTGTAAATATTAAGTACCTACTACATAGTATAGGTATTATATATTTAATATCTAAACTAATAATGTAGACTGTAAAATCAGTAGCTGAGTATACAAATAGTTGTTTAGTTATATAACTATTTATTTACTTGATTTTATGCTCATGAATAAATATAAATATATACATAATATATTACAGTTTTTAGGTGAGTCAAATTTAGTGTAGCATACAAAATATACCGTAACAGATTCTAAATAATAAAATATTAATACAATAACAAAATAGAACTTTATGTATTTAATTAAAATCTATCAGTTAAATAGTATTACGATAAGTTTATATACTATTTGAAATAACTTATGAGTATATATGAAATTATGAATTAATTTTAAATACATATACTTATTACGCACCCATATTATTTTCATGGGATGGTTCTTTTGTACTTGAATTAGACAGTAGTTTACCTACATAGTATTAGATATATTACAATTTTTAGGGGAGTTGATTGTTTGAGGTAATGCAATTTGGTAATTATAAATTTTATATATGATACAAAACTGCTGCAGATACTATATCATACAATAATTTATTATAAATTTATAGATCTTTATGTATTTAATTAAATTCTGGCAGTTAAATTGTACAATGATATGGCTTTTATTGTGTGGTAGAATATTAAATATATGGTATTCTAAGTAGTGGGTACTACATTTTCAGGTGAGTCAAATTTGTTTAGCTTACAAATGATGCTATAGATTTAAAATAATAAATATAAAAAACAAAATAAAAATGTATGTATACAATTAAAGTCTGGCAATAAATTGAATGATTTATACGACTATATACCATTTGAAACAACTTATATAGGTAGATTTAACTAAGAGTATTATATAAAATAAACTATTTAATAATAAATTAATACTTGATTTTATTATCTACAATTTTTATATTATTTACAGTGTATGTGCAACGCACTATCTCATTTAACACGGGCTGGATTATATGGGATGGGTCATTATACTTAATTAGACAAAAGAAATATAACTAACATATATTATTATTATTATTATAGATTGGTCGATATGACTAAGTATAGGTATATTTTGTATGCTACACTAAATTTATGTTTACCAAATTGACTCACCTAAAAACTGTAATATATTAAGTAACTACTACATAGTATAGGTATTATGTATTTAATATCTAAACTAATAAATGTAAAATACCTAACCTGTAAAATCAATAGCTGTGTATACAAATAGTTGATTAGTTATATAACAATTTATTAATTTGATTTTATGCTCATGAATAAATATAAATTTATACATTATATATCACAGTTTTTAGGTGAGTCAAAATGTGTGTAGCATACAAAATATACCGTAACAGATTCTAAATAATAAAATATTAATACAATAACAAAATAGAACTTTATGTATTTAATTAAAATCTATCAGTTAAATTGTATTACGATAAGTTTATATACTATTCGAAATAACTTATGAGTATTATATGAAATTAAATTTTTAATAAATAATACTTATTAACACACCCATATTATTTAACATGGGATGGTTCTTTTGTACTTGAATTAGACAGTAGTTTACCTACATAGTATTAGATATATTACAATTTTTAGGGGAGTTGATTGTTTGAGGTAATGCAATTTGGTAATTATAAATTTTATATATGATACAAAACTGCTGCAGATACTATATAATACAATAATTTATTATAAATTTATAGATCTTTATGTATTTAATTAAATTCTGGCAGTTAAATTGTATAATGATATGGCTATATTACCTATGTTGGTAAGTTTAGTTATAAGTATTAAGTGATCAATTAAACTGTTTGATAAACAATTAGCTACATTTATTAAGCATTGTTTGATATGTTCTAACATAAGCATAAAATAAAATTAAACAATAATTATATACACGGCTATATGGCTTTTATTATGTTGTTAAATATCAAATATATAATATACTATGTAGTGGGTACTACAGTTTTTAGGTGAGTTAAATTTGGTATAGCATACAAATGATGCTACATATTTTAAATAATAAATATTAAAAAACAAAATAAAAATGTATGTATAAATTTAAAGTCTGGCAATTACATTGTATGATTATACGACTATATACCATTTGCAACAACTTATATATGTAAGTTTAATTGAGGGTAATATATGAAATAAACTATTTATAACATAATAAATTAATACTGGATTTTATTATCTACAATTTATATTATTTACAGTGTATGCGCAACGCAACTATCTCATTTAACACGGGCTGGATTGTATGGGATGGGTCTTTTTAATTGAATAGACAAAAGTAATATAACTAACATGCATGTATACTATGTAGTGCTTATCATACTAAATTTTAGGTGAATTAATTGGTCGAGGTAATGTATATGACTATACTACTTGATATTACTTATATAGGTAGGTTTGATCGTTTGACATGGGCTCGATTATGTGGTTAAATTAAATATATAATATACTATGTAGTAGGTACTTAAAATATTACAGTTTTTTAGGTGAGTCAAATTATGTACCCATATTCATAGACAAATTATAACTTTTTATGTATTTAATTCTGGCAGTTTAATTGTATATATGGTATGACTATCCTATTAACTATTTAATGAATACTATTTTATTATCTACACATTTTTTAAGCAACCCACCTATATTATTAAACAAAGGCTGAATTATAAGGTTACTTTATACTTGAATCGACAATAGTACAATAAAACTAACCTACTTGAATAATATTTAGTAACCTCTTAATTCATTACAGTTTTTAAGTGACTTGATTGATCGAGGAAATTATACATTTTAATGCTGTAGATACCAATATTTTTAATAACTAATAGATCTTCATGTATATCAATAAAGTCTGTTAGTTAAATTGTATAATGATATGCCTATACTGTTTGATATTGCTTATGTAGGTACGTGTAGTTATGAGTATTTAATAAATATCGTTTTTAAGTAAGTAATTTATGAACAACTATATTATTAGTTTAGCGGCCTCGCGTCGTTATTACTATATACAGGCTTGAATATTGCGTCGGAGTGTTAGAATTTTTTTCGCGTATCACGGCTTAAAAGTCATAGATTTGACTGCTGTTTTCAACTCGATAGGTAGCTATGTAAGTTTAGGCGTACGTGCGGATGACTTGCAGGTCGTGGTTTCGATTCCGGCAGCCGGATTGTCGTAAATTTGCGGCGGCCGTGATAAATCCTTTTTCTTTTTCGTGTTTTTTTTTTTTTTGTTATTCACCTTTCGCTATCACGTCCAATTTATCATATTATTCGTAATTAGAGTAAATTTTACGATTTTTTTCAAAATTCGAGTATTACTGTCTTTACGGACTCCGTACGGTACTGTTGAAACCTGATTCGCCTTCCCTGCTTAATGTATAGGTCGCGTGCAGCCCGGGGACCGATTGACATCGCGGAGAGCGCCGCTGTCGTGTTACTAATACCATATACAGGCTTGAATATATGCGCCCGAAACGTTTTGAATTTATAACTTAATTTTATGTTTTCGGTGACAGTAATGAACGCTGTTCGCGATTCGACGTAGTCAGATTGCCTACATGACTAGCTACTTGCATACGAGCGAATTACACTCCCACTGCATCCGATCCGCCACAAGCGGTTTGTCCGTTCGGGAAACGACTTTCACCCCAGATGACTGATAGCTAGACACTCAACCTCAGAATCTGAATTTCCGATTTCAATACACACTTGACATCCGGACATACACGCCCGGGGCGTGGTCTGCGATTCGACGCAGTCGGATTGCCTACTTGACTAGCTACTTGCATACAAGCGAATTAAACTCCCACTGCATCCGATCAGCCGCGAGCGGATTTTCCGCTCGAGAATCGACTTTCACCCCAGATGACTGATAGCTAGACACTCAACCTCAGAATCTGAATTTCCGATTTCAACACACACTCGAGATCCGGACATACACGCCAGGGGCGTGGTCTGCGATTCGACGTAGTCGGATTGCCTACATGACTAGCTACTTGCATACGAGCGAATGACACTCCCACTGCATCCGATCAGCCGCGAGCGGATTGTCCGCTCGAGAATCGACTTTCACCCCAGATGACTGATAGCTAGACACTCAACCTCAGAATCTGAATTTCCGATTTCAACACACACTCGAGATCCGGACATACACGCCAGGGGCGTGGTCTGCGATTCGACGTAGTCGGATTGCCTACATGACTAGCTACTTGCATACGAGCGAATGACACTCCCACTGCATCCGATCAGCCGCGAGCGGATTGTCCGCTCGAGAATCGACTTTCACCCCAGATGACTGATAGCTAGACACTCAACCTCAGAATCTTCTGAATTTCCGATTTCAACACACACTCGAGATCCGGACATACACGCCAGGGCGTGGTCTGCGATTCGACGTAGTCGGATTGCCTACATGACTAGCTACTTGCATACGAGCGAATGACACTCCCCTGCATCCGATCAGCCGCGAGCGGATTGTCCGCTCGAGAATCGACTTTCACCCCAGATGACTGATAGCTAGACACTCAAACTCAGAATCCGAATTTTCCGATTTCAAACACACACTGACATCCGGACATACACGCCCGGTGCGTCGTCGCCTACCTGGCTGGCTTTGTCGTACGATCGACTTGAATCGCCGCCGTGACTTACGACTACACTCTCGCAGGTTCAAAAATTACCGCCAAACCATTGCTGCCAACACTACAAAACAAAATAACGACGACCCCACGTTCCGGATCAAAAAACACAGCACCGCCGACACAGTCTTTCCACCGCAGGCGGGATGACAAACACCCGGAATCGCCAACACAGTCTTTCCGCCGCAGGCGGGATGACAAACACCCGGAATCGCCAACACAGTCTTCCCGCCGCAGGCGGGTTGACAAAACACCCGCATCTAGTCCTTATATTATAAAACGTGAACCCGAGGGCGCTCCGATTCCGACTAGGTATAATTTCTGAACTAACCCGACCAATGAAAAAATTAGATTTTTTTCCGTCCCGCCGCCGCGTTATCAACGCTCCTTATCACTCTTCGCGATTTTTTTCACGTTTTTAAAATTTTTCAAACGTTTTCGAGTTTTACCCCTCCGCGGAGCTCCGGGGGGCCCCGTTCGGACCTTATTCGCGTTCCTCGCTAAAATCATAGGCCGCGCGCGGCGTACTTTTTTTCCCGGCGAGCCCGCCGGAGCGGAAAAGACGTGCACCCGACCGCCGCCGTCGCGCGCGTTTTTTCGCCGTTTTTTTTCGAAAATTCGAGTTTTAGCCGTCTTCGACGCGTCCTCCGGGCCCCGTTCTCCCGTTATTCGCGTTCCCCGGTAATTCGTGGTTTGCGCGCGGCCCCCGCTTCGTTCGCGGACGGGGCCTCCGCGGAGAAATCGATCGCCGCGAGCGCGGCGTCGTAACGTTTTTCGAAAATCTTCGCCGCGGGTCGCCTAAACCCCCCTTCGAGACGCCCGACCTCCGGGACGAAGTCGTATTCGCGTTCCCCGCTAATTTATAGGCGGCCGGTGACCGCACTTCCTGCGGGACGAGCCTTGGGCCGCGGGACGACGAAAAGAGTCGAGTGACGATATCGCCGCCGTCGAGCGGGTATTACTATATACGTGCATAAATACGTGCGTCGGGAGGTTTTAATTTTTTAAGCGGATTCGCGGTTTTACACGTCCGAGGGCGGCGAGCAGGTCGTCCGCTCGCCGACGCGTTCGAATCGCCCGCTCTAAAGCCCCGAGCGGACGTCGAAATCGCGTTCGGATTCGCCGGGACGGCGAAACGCCTTAAGAGTCGTTGATTTGCCGCCAATATTCAACTCGGTAGGTAGGTAGGTAGGTTTAGGCGTCGGTGCGATTGACTCGGGGTCGTGGGTTCGACGCCGGGCGGCCGGAATCTATGATAATTTGCGGCGGCCGTGATGATAAATCAGATTTTTTTTTTCGCACTTTTTTTTTTCGTCATTTACATTATCAACGCGCGCGCTTTTTGCCGTTTTTTTTCGAAAATTCGAGTTTTATTATATACAATTTTTATTATTTACAGTGTATGTGCAACGCAACTATCTCATTTAACACGGGCTGGATTGTATGGGATGGGTCATTTATACTAAATTAGACAAAAGTAATATAACTAACATATATTATTATTATTATTATTATAGATTGGTCGATATGACTATAGTATAGGTATATTTTGTATGCTACACTAAATTTATGTTTACCAAATTTGACTCACCTAAAAACTGTAATATACTAAGTACCTCTTACATAGTATAGGTATCATGTATTTAATATCTAAACTAATAAATGTTGACTGTAAAATCAATAGCTGTGTATACAAATAGTTGATTAGTTATATAACAATTTATTAATTTGATTTTATGCTCATGAATAAATATAAATATATACATAATATATTACAGTTTTTAGGTGAGTCAAATTTAGTGTAGCAACAAAATATACTGTAACAGATTCTAAATAATAAAATATTAATACAATAACAAAATAGAACTTTATGTATTTAATTAAAATCTATCAGTTAAATTGTATTACGATAAGTTTATATACTATTTGAAATAACTTATGAGTATTATATGAAATTAAATTTTTAATAAATAATACTTATTAACGCACCCATATTATTTTAACATGGGATGGTTCTTTTGTACTTGAATTAGACAGTAGTTTACCTACATAGTATTAGATATATTACAATTTTTAGGGGATTGATTGTTTGAGGTAATGCAATTTGGTAATTATAAATTTTATATATGATACACAAACTGCTGCAGATACTATATAATACATAATTTATTGTAAATTTATAGATCTTTATGTATTTAATTAAATTCTGGCAGTTAAATTGTATAATGATATGGCTATACTGTTTGATATTGCTTATGTAGGTACTGTAGTTATAAGTATAAGTGATCAATTAACTGTTTGATAAACAATTAGCTACATTTATTAAGCATTGTTTGATATGTTCTAACATAGCATAAAATAAAATTAAACAATAATTATGTACACAGCTTATGGCTTTTATTGTGTTGTTAAATATCAAATATATATATACTATGTAGTGGGTACTACAGTTTTAGGTGAGTTAAATTTGGTTAGCATTCAAATGATGCTACATATTTTAAATAATAAATATTAAAAACAAATAAAATGTATGTATAAAATTAAAGTCTGGCATTACATTGTATGATTATACGACTATATACCATTTGCAACAACTTATATATGTAGTTTAATTGAGGGTAATATATGAAATAAACTATTTATAACATAATAAATTATAAGCTGGATTTTGTTATTATCTACAATTTTTATTAATTTACGTGTTATGTGCAAACGCAACTATCTCATTTAACACCGGGCTGGATTGTATGGGATGGGTCTTTTTAATTGAATAGACAAAAGTAATATAACTAACATGTATGTATACTATGTGTTGCTTATCATACTAAAGTTTAGTGAATTAATTGGTCGAGGTAATGTATATGACTATACTACTTGATATTACTTATATAGGTAGGTTTGATCGTTTGACATGGGCTCGATTATGTGGTTAAATATTAAATATATAATATACTATGTAGTAGGTACTTAAAATATTACAGTTTTTAGGTGAGTCAAATTATGTACCCATATTCATAGACAAATTATTACTTTTTATGTATTTAATTCTGGCAGTTTAATTGTATAATGGTATGACTATCCTTATGAATTAATTTTGTGTTTTCGGTGACAGTAATGAACGCTGTTCGCGATTCGACGTAGTCGGATTGCCTACTTGACAAGCTACTTGCATACGAGCGAATTACACTCCCACTGCATTCGATCCGCTGCAAGCGGATTGTCCGTTTGAGAATCGACTTTCTCCCCAAATGACTGATAACTAGACACTCAAACTCAGAATCTGAATTTCCGATTTACGACACACACACTTGAGAACCGGACATACACGCCCGGGGCGTCGTCTGCTATTCGACGTAGTCGGATTGCCTACATGACTAGCTACTTGCATACGAGCGAATAACACTCCCACTGCATCGATCCACCACAAGCAGTTTGTCCGTTCGGGAAACGACTTTCACCCCAGATGACTGATAGCTAGACACTCAAACTCAGAATCCGAATTTCCGATTTCAACACACACTTGACATCCGGACATACACGCCAGGGGCGTGGTCTGCGATTCGACGTAGTCGGATTGCCTACTTGACTAGCTACTTGCATACGAGCGAATAACACTCCCACTGCATCCGATCCACCACAAGCGGTTTGTCCGTTCGGGAAACGACTTTCACCCCAGATGACTGATAGCTAGACACTCAAACTCAGAATCCGAATTTCCGATTTCAACACACACTTGACATCCGGACATACACGCCCGGGGCGTGGTCTGCGATTCGACGTAGTCGGATTGCCTACTTGACTAGCTACTTGCATACGAGCGAATTAAACTCCCACTGCATCCGATCAGCCGCGAGCGGATTGTCCGCTCGAGAATCGACTTTCACCCCAGATGACTGATAGCTAGACACTCAACCTCAGAATCTGAATTTCCGATTTCAACACACACTTGACATCCGGACATACACGCCCGGGGCGTCGTCTGCTATTCGACGTAGTCGGATTGCCTATATGACTAGCTACTTGCATACGAGCGAATTACACTCCCACTGCATCCGATCTGCCACAAGCAGATTGTCCGTTCGGAAACGATTTTCACCCCAGATGACTGATAGCTAGACACTCAAACTCAGAATCCGAATTTCCAATTTCAACACACACTCGAGATCCGGACATACACGCCAGGGGCGTCGTCTGCTATTCGACGTAGTCGGATTGCCTACTTGACTAGCTACTTGCATACGAGCGAATTAAACTCCCACTGCATCCGATCAGCCGCGAGCGGATTGTCCGCTCGAGAATCGACTTTCACCCCAGATGACTGATAGCTAGACACTCAACCTCAGAATCTGAATTTCCGATTTCAACACACACTTGACATCCGGACATACACGCCAGGGGCGTCGTCGCCTACCTGGCTGGCTTTGTCGTACGATCGACTTGAATCGCCGGCCGTGACTTACGACTAGACACTCTCGCAGGTTCAAAAATACCGCCAAACAATTGCTGCCAACACTACAAAACAAAATACCGACGACCCCACGTTCCGGATCAAAAAACCCAGCACACAGTGACAAACACTCGGATCGCCGACACAGTCTTTCCGCCGCAGGCGGGATGACAAACACCCGGAATCGCCAACACAGTCTTCCCGCCGCAGGCGGGATGACAAAACACCCGCATCTAGTCTAATACTATAAAATCGTAAGGAAAACAGCTGATCTATAAGGATATCATGGAAGATCTCATGGCGGAAATATTAAATTAAATTAAACACCGCTCCGTTTCCCCAGTCCGCCGGACCGTACCCGTCGATTCCCTATAGCGCGACCAATCGCGTACCTTCGCAGCGGCGGCGGCGGCGGCGGCGGTCGGTTTTAAAACGTTTTCGAAAAATGTTACGCCTTTTCGACTTTTTCTCATTTCACCTATAGTTCGTTTGTTTTAAAAGCCGCGCGGTTTGTACGCGATATCGTAATCGACGCCAGCGTTTCGTCTTTTCAAATGCCGTTTGTGCTCTATTTGTTATGTTCGTTTCTTTTGAAAACTGTGGAAATGTGCGGTTTGTACGCTTAAAAATTCGCGTTCACTAAATGTCAGTCGGTCTTCGTTCCAACGCACAAGTGCACAGTTGATATATATTGTTTTTGATCCAATAAATATTGCATTATGTGATTGTAGACGTATTACTTAATAACGTAGCTGGTATATTGCTTAACGTAAATGTATTATTCAAGCATACATAATAATGTAATAATAATAATAACGGTCAGATAAGTGAATAGAAGACAATTAAAGTTTAAACAGTGTGTAGATACATAGAATTACATCGATGTATAATATCGAATATATTGGTTTACGTCGCTCCGTAGACACACAGCTTAATTGTTGAATTTTTATACACTATCGGCATCACAAACTGTGGCTCGATAGGTTAGGCGTAGGTTCCCCAAACGTAGGATGTTAGGTAGGTCCGGGTTCGAATCCGTCGTAGCGCTTATCGGGCGGCTACCGGCTGAGCGTATTCTGCAACACGGCCTCCCTGATCACGACATTTTTTGCATTTTTTTTCACGTTAAATTTCATAAATAATAAATAATATACGTTAATATTACAATATATGACTGTATATTATATTATGTACCTATATGTTATTTAAATTATTAGGAATTAAACACATATTATTTTCTTTAAATTGTCATTATTATTATATCATACAATAAATACATATTTGTTTTATTTTTCGTAAATTATTTCGAATGTTGTGTGATTGGGTTTTTGGAAAAAAACTTTTCTCTTCACTTATAGTAGCTAGACATACTAGACTGATTGCTGCAGTACATTGTTCGCTATCCGACGAAGTCCTAACCTAACGAAGTCGGATAGCCTACCTAGGTGGCTAACTTGAAAGTTAATAGATTTTGACTTGAGATGACTGACTTTCTAGACACTCCAACACGGTTTTTGACTTTACAGTTTTTACATAAGAAATAGCACTGGACATGCGACGGCACATACCTATCATTTTATCCGCCGTAGACGGATTGCTCATTTTGGTTTCGTCTTAGACGGTGATGACTGACTTGCTTAACACTTAAAAATGGAGGTTTTTACATTTTTTTTTTTTTGTATATAAATATATATACACTTCAGGTACATGTTTATATGTATTTTACTGGTGAATATAATATTATGTATCTATATTTTATTTTTTTTTAGGAATTATAATTGCACATTTCTCAAAATGTTCATTGTTATATATCATACAATAAATACATATTATAATTGTTTGTATACTGTATATAGTTTGTATTTTTCTAAATTATTTCGTAAGTTGTGTGATAGGGTTTTCACTTATAGCCGCTTGAAGTCGGGTCTGCAATCCACCGCAGGTGGATTGCCTACCTGATAAGCTGTAGCACATTTTCCGCGGTCCGACGAAGTCGGATTGCCTAACTAGGTGGCTAATTGGAAGCTAATCGATTTTGACTTGAGATGACTGACTTGCTAGACACTCCAACACGGTTTTTGACTTTACAGTTTTTACATAAGAAATAGCACCGGGCATGCGACGGCACATACCAGTCTATCCGCCGCAATTGGATTGCTTATTTTTGTTTTGTGTTAGACAGGTAATGACTGACTTGCTGGACACTCTAATATGCAGGTTTTCGAATTAACATTTTCTTACACATACAAAAAAGCACCGGACATGGAGGATAGTATCATCATTGAATTGCCGGTTTTTATGGACCATGGGAGATTTCTAGACACTGAAACTTTCCCGCCTTCGAAACGACACCGCCAAAGAGCCAGACCATATCAGAAATTCTTATCACAAAATTACCTTCTATATAAGTGCGACATTTAGATTTCGAATGTTTTCCAAAATCGGTACTCACTTACAACTAACAAGAGGGTCCAAAAATTTTTTCGATTATTCGCCTATCTACGCAACTAACGGGGTCCGCAATCCACCGCAGGTGGATTGCATACCTGGTGATTACGTTTCGTGTAGAAGGATCACCTACCTATGTGATTATAGACTGATATCTACAAAATCAAATAAACCTATCGACTCTACACTTTTTAACAACCAAAAGCAGCGAACAAACGGGAGGTGATCCTGGAGATCGTATCCAGCCTATCAATTTACAACGTTCGTGACCGATCGCTGGACGCTCAAACTTTTAAACATTCCCGCCAAAGTCCCAAGCCTTATCTCTAATCCATATCACTATTCCTTATCACAAGTCCTAATCTTTCGTCTTACAGCATTTGCGACTTTTATAATTCCAACGACATTGTCTCTAAAATCGGTACCCACTCTCAGCGAGTCTAACCGGCCCCGAGTTTCACTTAGAGCTAGTCCTTATATTATAAAACGTGAACCCGACAGCGCTCCGATTCCGACTAGGTATAATTTCTGAACTAACCCGACCAATGAAAAAATTAGATTTTTTTCCCGGCCCGCCGGCCGCGTTATCAACGCTCCTTATCACTCTTCGCTATTTTTTTCAGATTTTTCAAATTTTTCAAATTTTTCAAACCTTTTCGAGTTTTACCCCGCCGCGGAGCTCCGGGGGGCCCCGTTCGGACCTTATTCGCCTTCCCCGCTACTCTTACGAGTCGCGCGCGGCGGTACTTTTTTCCCGGCGAGCCCGCCGGAGCGGAAAAGACGTGCACACCGACCGCCGCCGTCGCGCGCGTTTTTCGCCGTTTTTTCGAAAATTCGAGTTTTAGCCGTCTTCGACGCGTCTCCGGGCCCCGTTCTCCCGTTATTCGCGTTCCCCGGTAGATTTGTGGTTTGCGCGCGGCCCCGCTTCGTTCGCGGACGGGGCCTCCGCGGAGAAATCGATCGCCGCGAGCGCGGCGTCGTAACGTTTTTCGAAAATCTTCGCCGCGGGTCGCCTAAAACCCCCCTTCGAGACGCCCGACCTCCGGGACGAAGTCGTATTCGCGTTCCCCGCTAAATTTATAGGCGGCCGGTGACCGCACTTCCTACGGGACGAGCCTTGGGGCCGCGGGACGACGAAAAGAGTCGAGTGACGATATCGCCGCCGTCGAGCGGGTATTACTATATGCGTGCATAAATACGTGCGTCGGGAGGTTCTATTTTTTTACGCGTATTTCGCGGTTTACACGTCCGAGGGCGGCGGAGCAGGTCGTCCGCTCGCCGACGCGGTCGGATCGCCCGCTCTAAAGCCCCGAGCGGACGTCGAAATCGCGTTCGGAATTCGCCGGGACGGCGAAACGTCTTAAGAGTCGTTGATTTGCCGACGGAATTCAACTCGGTAGGTAGGTAGGTAGGTTTAGGCGTCGGTGCGATTGACTCGGGGTCGTGGGTTCGATGCCGGCGCCGGAATCTGTGATAATTTGCGGCGGCCGTGATAATAAATCAGATTTTTTTTTCGCATTTTTTTTTTTCGTCATTTACATTATCAACGCGTGCGCTTTTTACCGTTTTTTTTCGAAAATTCGAGTTTTAGCCCTCTTCGACGCGTCTCGGGGCCCCGTTCTTCCGTTATTCGCGGTCCCCGCTAAATTTATAGGCCGCCGGTGACCGCACTTCCTACGGGACGAGCCTTGGGGCCGCGGGACGACGACGAGAGTCGAGTGACGATATCGCCGCCGTCGAGTGGGTAATTCTATATACAGGCATGAATACATGTGTCGGAAGGTTTTAATTTTTTAAGCGGATTCGCGGTTTACACGTCCGAGGGTGGCGGAGCAGGTCGTCCGCTCGCCGACGCGGTCGAATCGCCCGCTCTAAAGCCCGGAGCGGACGTCGAAATCGCGTTCGGAATTCGCCGGGACGGCGAAACGCCTTAAGAGTCATTGATTTGACACCAGTATTCAACTCGATAGGTAGGTAGGTAGGATTAGGCGTAGGTGCGGTTGACTCGGGGTCGTGGGTTCGATGCCGGCGCCCGGAATCGATGATAATTTGCTGCGGCCGTAACAATTCAGATTTTTTTTTTCGCATTTTTTTTTTCGTCATTTACATTATCAACGCACGCGCTTTTTGCCGTTTTTTTCGAAAATTCGAGTTTTAGTGTTAAATTAATACTTGATTTTATTATCTACAATTTTTATTATTTACAGTATATGTGCAACGCAACTATCTCATTTAACACGAGCTGGATTGTATGGGATGGGTCTTTTATACTAAATTAGACAAAAGTAATATAACTAACATATAAAATCCTTATATTATAAAACGTGAACCCGACAGCGCTCCGATTCCGACTAGGTATAATTTCTGAACTAACCCGACCAATGAAAAAATTAGATTTTTTTCCCGGCCCGCCGGCCGCGTTATCAACGCTCCTTATCACTCTTCGCTATTTTTTTCAGATTTTTCAAATTTTTCAAATTTTTCAAACCTTTTCGAGTTTTACCCCGCCGCGGAGCTCCGGGGGGCCCCGTTCGGACCTTATTCGCCTTCCCCGCTACTCTTACGAGTCGCGCGCGGCGGTACTTTTTTCCCGGCGAGCCCGCCGGAGCGGAAAAGACGTGCACACCGACCGCCGCCGTCGCGCGCGTTTTTCGCCGTTTTTTTTCGAAAATTCGAG
>SSSL01000623.1:0-28968 GCA_008086715.1 Sitobion miscanthi
CTGTAACAATAATGATGGATGTGATACACAATATAAATAAATATTACACAAGTGATACTAATGTGAACGATAATATGGTATATAAAGTATATACTAGTCAGACATATATAGTTATAGGATGGTATGTACTATACTATATATAGAGTATAATATACATCATACATGTATAGTATATAGTATATAATCTGGTATGTATACGTATATAGTATATAATATAATTGTTGGAATTATAACAAAACATCCTATATAATGTAGTGTTTTTTAAGTAATATGTTCACACTGTAGTTCAGCAGACGCTGATCTACATTTTTATAATACTACAGCATATATGTCTTGTGTATGGTAGCCGGGTATACATAGTTAGTTGTTGATTTATGTTACGCCTCTTATCACTATGTACATCGTATCATTATACTATTATTATATACTATAATTATTACTTATTATTATATTATATATATCCGAATTTATTATTATTTACCTTTAACTTCTGTATATTTGTGTATTTTTCACCGTATTTTAATCCGAACCAACAAAACTCTAGGTTTACATACAATCAAATTAGTCAAAATATACCAAATACATTTACACAACAGCAAAATCAGTATCAAAACTATCAACATTGGAACCCTCCAAGGCCGATACCAATGGTGTTAAGGATGTGGCAAGGTGGGACATATTAAGAGAAATTGTTACAACCAAAAAAACTAAAAGTCCTGCAGACACCTGGGTCTGTGAAGGGTATTTCCTAAAACCAGGAATTTTAATAGTAAACCAATGAAATAAATCATGTAATATATAGTTGCTACAAAATAAAGGAACTAATAAAACATAGAATTGAAATATTAGGAATATTAGGATTTTGAAATTCTATATTCCTTCCCCGACAAATTTTACGTAGGGATAAGGAGTGTATATGCTTGATTCAATTCGCGATAATTTATTAATCAAAATGTTTATAATAGCTTTAATTGAGCATGTATGTATGAATTTTTTTATATCTGCAGAGAGCATTTTTTTTGAATATAATATATCAAATTTACTTTTTTCTGATAGTATAAAGTTGATTATAATGTATAGTTACATTTTTCAAAAAACAAAAAAATGCTCTCTGGGGTAGGACGTGGTACAAAAGATATGTATTAGACAATATTCATAAAATAGTACATCTATTTTTGTATACTTGTATAGTAAAATGATTTTTATAATTCTAAAGTACATCCCAGTTAAATTCACGTAGGAATAGAGTGTGTATATTGCTTGATTCAATTCACGATATTTATCATCAAAATGATTATAATCTCTTAAAATGGGAGGCATGTAAGTCTGACAAGTATATATATCACACGGACAAATATAAACATTTTTATTATGAACAGTGTTCTCAATTTACTTTTTACTGATAGTATAAGTGATTAAAATGTAAAAGTTACAATTTTAAACAAAAAATTGCTCTCTGAGGTGGGACGTAGGTACATAAAGAAAAGTATTGAACAATTTCATAAAGAGGACACGAATTTTGTATACTTTTCTATATATAAAATGATTGTTGACAATTCTATTTCCTTCCCCGTCATTTTACGTAGGGATAATGTGGTTATAATGCCTTGATTCAATTCGCCATAATTTATCACTCAAATGATTATAAAATCTTTAATTGGAGCATGTAAGTCTGACAATTAATATATCACGGACACATTTTTTTATTATTTATTATCAAATTTACTTTTTAACTGATAGTAAGTGAAGTAAATGTAAAAGTTACAATTTTAAACAAAAAATTGCTCTCTGAGGTGGGACGTAGGTACATAAAGAAAAGTATTAGACAATATTCATAAAGAGGACAACGAATTTTGTATACATTTCTATATATCTAAAGATTTTTGAAATTCTAATTCCGTCCCGGTCAAATTTGACGTAGGGATAAGGTGTGTGTGTATATGCTTGATTCAATTCGCGATAATTTTACAATCAAATGATTATAAAATCTTTAAATTGGAGCAGGTAAGTCTAACAATTTATATATATCTGTGAAAGAATTTTTTATGATAATATTAATATATTCCTTTTTACTGATAGTATAATTGATGATAATGCTAATAGTTACATTTTAAAAAAAAAATGCTCTCTGGCGTTAGGACGTAGGTACATAAAGATAAGTATTAGACAATATCATAAAAAGAAACAATTTTGGTATACTATTGTAATATAAAATGATTTTTGAAATTCATAAAAACTTACCTGTTAAAATATTACTATGGATAAGGTGGGTTTATGCTTGATTCAATTCGCGATAATTTTTACAATCAAATGATTATAAAATCTTTAAATTGGAGCAGGTAAGTCTAACAATTATATATATCTGTGAAAGCATTTATTTATGATAATATTAATATATTTACTTTTTACTGATAGTAAAAGTGATTATAATGTAATAGTTACATTTTTAAACAAAAAATAGCTCACTGGGGTCAGGACGTAGGTACCATAAAAGATAAGTATTAGACAATATTCATAAAAAGCACAACGAATTTTGTATACATTTCTATATATAAAATATTTTTTGAAATTCACTATATCCTTCCCGACAAATTTTACGTACGTAGGGATAAGTGTGTATATGCTTGATTCAATTCGCGATAATTTTTCAGTCAAAATGATTATAAAATCTTTAAATTGGAGCATGTAAGTCTGACAATATATAGTATCCCGGACAACATTTTTTTATGATATTATTATCAAATTAACTTTTTACTGATAGTATAAGTGATTATAATGTAATAGTTACAATATTAAACAAAAAATTGCTCTCTGAGGTGGGACGTAGGTACATAAAGAAAAGTATTAGACAATATTCATAAAAAGCACAACGATTGTTATAAATTTTTGTATATAAAATGATTTTTGTAATTCTAAAGTAGGTACATCCTAGTTAACTTTTACGTAGGAATAAGGTGTGTATATGCTTGATTCAATCGCGCGATAAGTACCAATCAAAATGATTATAAAATCTTTAAATTGGAGCAGGTAAGTCTAACAATATATAATCTGTGAAAGCATTTATTTATGATAATATTAATATATTTACTTTTTACTGATAGTATAAGTGATTATAATGTAATAGTTACAATATTAAACAAAAAATTGCTCTCTGAGGTGGGACGTACAGTGGCGCACACAGATTTTTTTCGGGGGGGGGGGGGGGGTTGTTCTATTAATAATTCACTATAGAGGCATTGTATAGCCTATGCTAAAAAAATTATAAAACGTATCAAAATAGTATGAACTATATTTGTACATCCAATATATTTTATGGTCTATATACTAATTATAACATTTTAATTTATTATAACAGTTTAAAGGTCAATGAATACAAAATTAAAATAGTCAAATTTTTTATAATAGAAAATGTATGCAAAAAAATTATAATTTATAATTTATGCCAATCTCTTTGTTTGAAATGAATCAATGAAATTCAATTGTCTTATTTTTAAATTATGATAGACTATGTAATAAATTCTTAACATATCATTATTTTTAATTGTAATTTTTTTTAGAATTTAAATTAATCTTAATATTATAATAAATTTTAATAATTAAGTCATTGGCTAGTTTATCAAATTTAAATATGGAAATTACATTAAATACAGAATTCAAATGTACCTTTTAATGTTAACTGTATCTAATGGTTCTTTAATTATTTAACATAGTCCAATAATACTACATAATTACATGATATTGATTACATGATCGCGCTGATCCTGACTATCATTAGATATTTTTACCTCAACCTCTTGAGTGTCCTGACTAACTTGCATAGTTGCAATGAGTGATCAACATTTAGCTCTATAAAATGCCATTTATTTATAATAAAATAAGTACCACCATTCACCAATACTAATTTAAAACATTTAGAAAACTTTTGAAGTTAGTACTTTAATAATTTAAATAAATGAAATAAAAAAATGTATTTCTAATTCTTACTGTTATTAGATTTGAAGTTGAGGTTGTTCATAATTTTTTTTACACTTTTTGTGAAAAAAGACGTATATATTACCATGGGCAATCCTTTTTTTTTTTCCTCATAATGTGAAAAAACTAAAAATGAAATAAATTAATCTTATGACTGAGTTATTGTCTAATAGATTTCCATTGACTAACCAAAACCAATAACAATTCACAATAATTTAAAACACGTTATCACAGATTACGTAGCAAGCAATTCAATTTTAAGGGGAAATAGTCACCGATTACAAGTAACGAATTTCTGATTATAATATATTTGATAAGAAATAAAGACATGATGAGAAATTTGTTCGTGGGTTGTTTCTAGACGCTCGTAATGAAGGAAGACATTTCGGGGGGGGGTTATGACCTCCTAACCCCCCCCCTGCGTGCGCCACTGGGGACGTAGGTACATAAAGAAAAGTATTAGACAATATTCATAAAGAGGACAACGAATTTTGTATACATTTCTATATATAAAATGATTTTTGAAATTCTATTTCCTTCCCCGTCACTTTTTACGTAGGGATAGGTGTGTATAATGCTTGATTCAAATCGCGATAATTTACAATCAAATGATTATAAAATCTGTTAAATGTGAGCAGGTAAGTCTAACAATTATATATATCTGTGAAAGCATTTTTTTATGATAATATTAATATATTTACTTTTTACTGATAGTAAAAGTGATTATAATGTAATAGTTACATTTTTAAACAAAGAAATGCCTTATGCGGTAGGACAAAGGTACATAAAGATAAGTTTTAGACAATATTCTTAAAAAGTACAACCATTTTTTTATACTTTTATATAAAATGATTTTTGAAATTCTATATTCCTTCACCATCAATTTTAATGTAGGGATAAGGTGTGTATATGTTTGATTCAATTCGCCATAATTTTTCAATCAAAATGATTATAACATTTTAAATTGGAGCATGTAAGACTGACAATTATATATATCTGTGACAGCATTTTTTTATGATAATATATTATAAATTACTTTTTTACTTATAGTATAAGTGATTATAATGTAATAGTTACATTTTTAACAAAAAATGCTCTCTGGGGTAAGACGTAGGTACATAAATATAAGTATTAGACAATATTCTCCAAAGTACCAACCATTTTTTTATACTTTTGTATATAAAATGATTGTTGAAATTTAAAGTACATCCCCGTTAAATTTTACGTAGTTATAAGATGTGTATATGCTTGATTCAATTCGCCATAATTTTTCAATCAAAATGATTATAACATCTTTAAATTGGAGCATGTAAGACTGACAATTATATATATCTGTGACAGCATTTATTTATGATTATATTTGTAAATTTACTTATTACTAATAGTATAAGTGATTATAATGTAATAGTTACATTTTTAAACAAAAAAATGTTCTCTGGGGTAAGACGTAGGTACATAAATATAAGTATTTGACAATATTCATAAAAAAACACAACGATTTTTGTATACATTTCTATATATAAAATGATTGTTGAAATCTAAAGTACATCCCCGTTAAATTTTACGTAATTTTAAGGTGTGTATATGCTTGATTCAATTCGCGATAATTTTTCAATAAAAATGATTATAAATGCTTAAAATTGAGCATGTATGTAGGAAATTTTTATGTATGCCAGACAGTATTATTTTATGATAATATTATTAAATTTACTTTTTACTGATAGTATAAGTGATTATAATGTAATAGTTACATTTTTAAACAAAAAAATGTTCTCTGGGGTAGGACGTAGGTACATAAATATAAGTATTAGACAATATTCATAAAAAGTACAACGATTTTTTATAACTTTGTATATAAAATGATTTTGTGAAATTCTATATTCCTTCATCCATCAATTTTAATGTTAGGGATAAGGTGTGTATATGTTTGATTCAATTCGCGATAATTTATCAATCAAAATGATTATAGAAGCTTTAAATTGGAGCATGTATGATTGAAATTTTTATGTATGCCAGACAGCATTTTTTTATGATTAATTTGTAAATTTACTTTTTACTATAGTATAATGTGATTATAATGTAATAGTTACATTTTTAAACAAAAAATGCTCTCTGGGGTAAGACGTAAGGTACATAATATAAGTATTAGACAATATTCATAAAAAATACAACGATTTTTGTATACATTTCTATATATAAAATGATTGTTGAAATCTAAAGTATATCCCCGTTAAATTTTAGGTAGTTCTAAGGTGTGAATATAATTGATTCAATTCGCCATAATTTTTCAGTCAAAATGATTATAAAATCTTTAAATTGGAGCATGTATGGATGAAATTTTTATGTATCCCAAACAGAAAGTTTTTATGATAATATTTATAAATTTACATTTTACTAATAGTATAAGTGATGATAATTTAATAATTACATTTTTAAACAAAGAAATGCTCTTTGCGGTAGGACGTGGTACATAAAGATAAGTATTAGACAATATTCATAAAAAGTACAACGATTTTTGTATACATTTCTATATATAAAATGATTGTTGAAATCTAAAGTACATCCCCGTTAAATTTTACGTAATTTTAAGGTGTGTATATGCTAGTTTCAATTCGCGATAATTTTTCAATAAAAATGATTATAATCTTAAATTGAGCATGTATTGTAGGAATTTTTAATGTATGCCAGACAGCATTATTTTATGATAATATTATCTAATTTACTTTTTACTGATAGTATATGTGATTATAATGTAATAGTTACATTTTTAAACAAAAAAATGTTCTCTGGGGTAGGACGTAGGTATATAAATATAAGTATTAGACAATATTCATAAAAAGTACAACGATTTTTTTATACACTTTGTATATAAAATGATTTTGAAATTCTATATTCCTTCATCACCATCATTTTAATGTAGGGATAAGGTGTGTATATGTTTGATTCAATTCGCGATAATTTATCAATCAAAATGATTATAGAAGCTTTAAATTGGAGCATGTATGTATGAAATTTTTATGTATGCCAGACAGCATTTTTTTATGATAATATTATCTAATTTACTTTTTACTGATAGTATATGTGATGATAATTTAATACTTACATTTTTAAACAAAGAAATGCTCTTTGCGGTAGGACGTGGTACATAAAGATAAGTATTAGACAATATTCATAAAAAGTACAACGATTTTTGTATACTTTTGTATATAAAATGATTGTTGAAATCTAAAGTACATCCCCGTTAAATTTTACGTAGTTATAAGATGTGTATATGCTTGATTCAATTCGCCATAATTTTTCAATCAAAATGATTATAAAATCTTTAAATTGGAGCATGTAAGACTGACAATTATATATATCTGTGACAGCATTTAATTATGATTAATATTTCTAAATTTACTTTTTACTAATAGTATAATTGATTATATGTAATAGTTACATTTTTAAACAAAAAACAAAAATGTTCTCTGGGGTAGGACGTAGTACATAAATATAAGTATTAGACAATATTCAAAAAAGTACAACGATTTTTTTATACTTTGGTATATAAAATGATTTTTGAAATTCTATATTCCTTCACCATCAATTTTATGTAGGGATAAGGTTGTGTATATGTTTGATTCAATTCGCGATAATTTATCAATCAAAATGATTATAGAAGCTTTAAATTGGAGTATGTATGTATGAAATTTTTATGTATGCCAGACAGCATTTTTTTATGATTATAATGTAAATTTACTTTTTACTAATAGTATAAGTGATTATAATGTAATAGTAACATTTTTAAACAAAAAAATGTTCTCTGGGGTAGGACGTAGGTACATAAATATAAGTATTAGACAATATTCATAAAAAGTACAACGATTTTTGTATACTTTTGTATATAAAATGATTGTTGAAATCTAAAGTACATCCCTGTTAAATTTTACGTAGTTATAAGATGTGTATATGCTTGATTCAATTCGCCATAATTTTACAATCAAAATGATTATAAAATCTTTAAATTGGAGCAGGTAAGTCTAACAATTATATATATCTGTGAAAGCATTTTTTTTATGATAATATTAATATTTACTTTTTTGATAGTTATAATTGATTATAATGTAATAGTTACATTTTTAAACAAAAAAATGTTCTCTGGGGTAGGACGTAGGTACATAAATATAAGTCTTAGACAATATTCAGAAAAAGTACAACGAGTTTTTTATAACTTTTGTATATAAAATGATTTTTGAAATCTATATTCCTTCACCATCAATTTTATGTAGGGATAAGGTTGTGTATATGTTTGATTCAATTCGCGATAATTTATCAATCAAAATGATTATAGAAGCTTTAAATTGGAGTATGTATGTATGAAATTTTAATGTATGCCAGACGCATTTTTTTATGATTATAATGTAAATTTACTTTTTACTAATAGTATAAGTGATTATAATGTAATAGTAACATTTTTAAACAAAAAAATGTTCTCTGGGGTAGGACGTAGGTACATAAATATAAGTATTAGACAATATTCAAAAAAGTTACAACGATTTTTGTATACTTTTGTATATAAAATGATTGTTGAAATCTAAAGTACATCCCTGTTAAATTTTACGTAGTTATAAGATGTGTATATGCTTGATTCAATTCGCCATAATTTTACAATCAAAATGATTATAAAATCTTTAAATTGGAGCAGGTAAGTCTAACAATTATATATATCTGTGAAAGCATTTTTTTATGATAATATTAATATATTTACTTTTTACTGATAGTATAATTGATTATAATGTAATAGTTACATTTTTAAACAAAAAATTGCTCACTGGGGTAGGATGTAGGTACATAAAGATAAGTATTAGACAATATTCATAAAAAGCACAACGATTTTTGTATACTTTTGTATATAAAATGATTTTTGAAATTCTAAAGTACTTACCTGTTAAATTTTACGTAGGGATAAGGTGTGTATATGCTTGATTCAATTCGCGATAATTTTTCAATCAAAATGATTATAAAATCTTTAAATTGGATCATGTAAGCCTGACAATTAAAAGTATCCGGACAAATTTTTTTTATGATAATATTATCAAATTTACTTTTTACTGATAGTATAAGTGATTATAATGTAATAGTTACATTTATAAACAAAAATAAGCTCTCTGGGTAGGAGGTAGGTACATAAATATAAGTATTAGACAATATTCATAAAAAGCACAACGAACTTTGTGTACATTTCTTTATATAAAATGATATTTGTAATTCTATATTCATTCCCCGTCAAATTT
Organism: Sitobion miscanthi; assembly: GCA_008086715.1. Classification (NCBI taxonomy): domain Eukaryota; kingdom Metazoa; phylum Arthropoda; class Insecta; order Hemiptera; family Aphididae; genus Sitobion; species Sitobion miscanthi. Next base: position 9,246 of record SSSL01000623.1, read on the forward strand.
TACGTTTGGATAAAGTGTGTATATGCTTTATTCAAATCGCGATAATTTATCAATAAAAATGATTATAAATGCTAAAATGAGCATAATATATGAGCATTTATGTATGTACTTAATGTATGCCAGACAGCACATTTTTTTATGATAATATTAATATATTTACTTTATACTAATAGCATAAGTGATTATAATGTAATAGTTACATTTATAAACAAAAATAAGCTCTCTGGGTAGGAGGTAGGTACATAAATATAAGTATTAGACAATATTCATAAAAAGCACAACGAACTTTGTGTACATTTCTTTATATAAAATGATATTTGTAATTCTATATTCTTTCCCCGTCAAATTTTACGTTTGGATAAAGTGTGTATATGCTTTATTCAAATCGCGATAATTTATCAATCAAAATGATTATAGAAGCTTTAAATTGGAGCATGTATGTATGAAATTTTTATGTATCCCAAACAGAAAGTTTTTATGATAATATTTATAAATTTACATTTTACTAATAGTATATGTGATGATAATTTAATACTTACATTTTTAAACAAAGAAATGCTCTTTGCGGTAGGACGTGGTACATAAAGATAAGTATTAGACAATATTCATAAAAAGTACAACGATTTTTGTATACTTTTGTATATAAAATGATTGTTGAAATCTAAAGTACATCCCCGTTAAATTTTACGTAGTTATAAGATGTGTATATGCTTGATTCAATTCGCCATAATTTTTCAATCAAAATGATATAAAATCTTTAAATGGAGCATGTAAGACTGACAATTATATATATCTGTGACAGCATTTAATTATGATAATATTTATAAATTTACTTTTTACTAATAGTATAAGTGATTATAATGTAATAGTTACATTTTTAAACAAAAAAATGTTCTCTGGGGTAGGACGTAGGTACATAAATATAAGTATTAGACAATATTCATAAAAAGTACAACGATTTTTTTATACTTTTGTATATAAAATGATTTTTGAAATTCTATATTCCTTCACCATCAATTTTAATGTAGGGATAAGGTGTGTATATGTTTGATTCAATTCGCGATAATTTATCAATCAAAATGATTATAGAAGCTTTAAATTGGAGTATGTATGTATGAAATTTTTATGTATGCCAGACAGCATTTTTTTATGATTATAATGTAAATTTACTTTTCACTAATAGTATAAGTGATTATAATGTAATAGTAACATTTTTAAACAAAAAAATGTTCTCTGGGGTAGGAGGTAGGTACATAAAGATAAGTATTAGACAATATTCATAAAAAGCACACGATTTTTGTATACTTTTTGTATTAAATGATTTTTGAAATTCTAAAGTACTTACCTGTTAAATTTTACGTAGGGATAAGGTGTGTATATGCTTGATTCAATTCGCGATAATTTTTCAATCAAAATGATTATAAAATCTTTAAATTGGATCATGTAAGCCTGACAATTAAAAATATCCGGACAAATTTTTTTTATGATAATATTATCAAATTTACTTTTTACTGATAGTATATAGTGATTATAATGTAATAGTTACATTATAAACAAAAATAAGCTCTCTGGGTAGGAGGTAGGTACATAAATATAAGTTAAGACAATATTCATAAAAAGCACAACGAACTTTGTGTACATTTCTTTATATAAAATATTTTGTAATTCTATATTCTTTCCCCGTCAAATTTTACGTTTGGATAAAGTGTGTATATGCTTTATTCAAATCGCGATAATTTATCAATAAAAATGATTATAAATGCTTAAAATTGAGCATATATGTATGAAATTTTAATGTATGCCAGACAGCATTTTTTTATGATAATATTAATATATTTACTTTATACTAATAGCATAAGTGATTATAATGTAATAGTTACATTTATAAACAAAATAAGCTCTCTGGGTAGGAGGTAGGTACATAATATAAGTATTAGACTATTCATAAAAAGCACAACGAACTTTGTGTACATTTCTTTATATAAAATGATATTTGTAATTCTATATTCTTTCCCCGTCAAATTTTACGTTTGGATAAAGTGTGTATATGCTTTATTCAAATCGCGATAATTTATCAATAAAAATGATTATAAATGCTTAAAATTGAGCATATATGTATGAAATTTTAATGTATGCCAGACAGCATTTTTTTATGATAATATTAATATATTTACTTTATACTAATAGCATAAGTGATTATAATGTAATAGTTACATTTATAAACAAAAATAAGCTCTCTGGGTAGGAGGTAGGTACATAAATATAAGTATTAGACAATATTCATAAAAAGCACAACGAACTTTGTGTACATTTCTTTATATAAAATGATATTTGTAATTCTATATTCTTTCCCCGTCAAATTTTACGTTTGGATAAAGTGTGTATATGCTTGATTCAATTCGCCATAATTTTTCAATCAAAATGATTATAAAATCTTTAAATTGGAGCATGTAAGACTGACAATTATATATATCTGTGACAGCATTTAATTATGATAATATTTATAAATTTACTTTTTACTAATAGTATAAGTGATTATAATGTAATAGTTACATTTTTAAACAAAAAAATGCTCTCTGGGGTAAGACGTAGGTACATAAATATAGGTATTAGATAATACTCATAAAAAGTACAACGATTTTTGTATACTTTTGTATATAAAATGATTGTTGAAATCTAAAGTATATCCCCGTTAAATTTTACGTAGTTCTAAGGTGTGTATATAATTGTTTCAATTCGCCATAATTTTTCAGTCAAAATGATTATAAAATCTTTAAATTGGAGCATGTAAGACTGACAATTATAAATATCTGTGACAGCATTTATTTATGATATATTTTTATTTACTTTTTACTAATAGTATAAGTGATTAATGTAATAGTTACATTTAAACAAAAAAATGTTCTCTGGGGTAAGACGTAGGTTACATAAATATAAGTATTTGACAATATTCATAAAAAACACAACGATATTGTATACATTTCTATATATAAAATGATTGTTGAAATCTAAAGTACATCCCCGTTAAATTTTACGTAATTTTAAGGTGTGTATATGCTAGATTCAATTCGCGATAATTTTTCAATAAAAATGATTATAAATGCTTAAAATTGAGCATGTATGTAGGAAATTTTTATGTATGCCAGACAGCATTATTTTATGATAATATTATCTAATTTACTTTTACTGATAGTATATGTGATTATAATGTAATAGTTACATTTTTAACCAAAAAATGTTCTTGGGGTAGGACGTAGGTATATAAATATAAGTATTAGACAATATTCATAAAAAGTACAACGATTTTTTTATACTTTTGTATATAAAATGATTTGAAATTCTATATTCATTCCCCATCAATTTTAATGTAGGATAGGTGTGTATATGTTGATTCAATTCGCGATAATTTATCAATCAAAATGATTATAGAAGCTTTAAATTGGGCATGTATGTATGAAATTTTTGTATGCCAGACAGCATTTTTTATGATAATATTATCTAATTTACTTTTACTGATAGTATATGTGATGATAATTTAATACTTACATTTTTAAACAAAAGAATGCTCTTTGCGGTAAGGACGTGGGTACATAAAGATAAGTATTAGACAATATTCATAAAAAGTACAACGATTTTTGTATACTTTTGTATATAAATGATTGTTGAAATCTAAAGTATATCCCCATTAAATTTTAGGTAGTTCTAAGGTGTGTATATAATTGATTCAATTCGCCATAATTTTTCAGTCAAAATGATTATAAATCTTTAAATTGGAGCATATATGTATATAAAATTTTTATGTATCCCAACAGAAAGTTTTTATGATAATATTTATAAATCTACATTTTACTAATAGTATAAGTGATGATAATTAATACTTACATTTTTAAAACAAGAAATGCTCTTTGCGGTAGACGTGGTACATAACGATAAGTATTAGACAATATTCATAAAAGTACAACGATTTTTATACTTTTGTAATAAAGGATTGTTGAAATAAGTACATCCGTTAATTATTTTGTTAAAATTTAAAGTCCCGTTAAATTTGTTACGTAGTTATAAGATGTGTATATGCTTGATTCAATTCGCCATAATTTTTCAATCAAAATGATTATAAAATCTTTAAATTGGAGCATGTAAGACTGACAATTATATATATCTGTGACAGCATTTATTTATGATAATATTATAAATTACTTTTTACTAATAGTATAAGTGATTAAAGTAATAGTTACATTTTTAAACAAAAAAATGTTCTTGGGGTAGGACGTAGGTATATAAATATAAGTATTAGACAATATTCATAAAAAGTACAACGATTTTTTTATACTTTTGTATGTAAAATGATTTTTGAAATTCTATATTCCTTCACCATCAATTTTATGTAGGGATAAGGTGTGTATATGTTGATTCAATTCGCGATAATTTATCAATCAAAATGGTTATAAAGCTTAAATTGGAGCAGTATGTCTGACATTTTTATGTATGCCAGACAGCATTTTTTATGATTATATTTGTAAATTACTTTTTACTAATAGTATAAGTGATTATAATGTAATAGTTACATTTTTAAACAAAAAAATGCTCTCTGGGTAAGACGTAGGTACATAAATATAGGTATTAGATAATACTCATAAAAAGTACAACGATTTTTGTATACTTTTGTATATAAAATGATTGTTGAAATCTAAAGTATATCCCCATTAAATTTTAGGTAGTTCTAAGGTGTGTATATAATTGATTCAATTCGCCATAATTTTTCAGTCAAAATGATTATAAAATCTTTAAATTGGAGCATATATGTATAAAATTTTTATGTATCCCAGACAGAAAGTTTTTATGATAATATTTATAAATATACATTTTACTAATAGTATAAGTGATGATAATTGTAATAGTTACATTTTTAAACAAAAGAAATGCTCTTTGCGTAGGACGTTGGTACATAAAGATAAGTATTAGACAATATTCATAAAAAGTACAACGATTTTTGTATAACTTTGTATATAAAAATGATTGTTGAAATCTAAAGTACATCCCCGTTAAATTTTACGTAGGTATAAGGTGTGTATATGCTTGATTCAATTCGCCATAATTTTCAATCAAAATGATTATAAAATCTTTAAATTGGAGCATGTAAGACTGAACAATTATATATATCTGTGACAGCATTTTTTTATGATAATATTTATAAATTTACTTTTTACTAATAGTATAAGTGATTATAATGTAATAGTTACATTTTTAAACAAAAAAATGCTCTCTGGGGTAAGACGTAGGTACATAAATATAAGTATCAGACAATATTCTTAAAAAGTACAACCATTTTTTTATACTTTTGTATATAAAATGATTGTTGAAATCTAAAGTACATCCCCGTTAAATTTTACGTAGCTCTAAGGTGTGTATATGCTTGATTCAATTTTCCATAATTTTTCAATCAAAATGATTATAAAATCTTTAAATTGGAGCATGTTAGACTGACAATTACATATATCTCTGACAGCATTAATTTATGATAATATTTATAAATTTACTTTTTACTAATAGTATAAGTGATTATAATGTAATTGTTACATTTTTAAACAAAAAATTTCTCTCTGGGGTAAGACGTAGGTACATTAATATAAGTATTAGACTATATTCATAAAAAGTACAACGATTTTTGTATACTTTTGTATATAAAATGATTGTTGAAATCTAAAGTACATCCCCGTTAAATTTTAGGTAGCTCTAAGGTGTGTATATGCTTGATTCAATTTTCCATAATTTTTCAATCAAAATGATTATAAAATCTTTAAATTTGAGCATGTAAGACTGACAATTATATATATCTGTGACAGCATTTTTTTATGATAATATTATAAATTTACTTTTTACTAATAGTATAAGTGATTATAATGTAATAGTTACATTTTTAAACAAAAAAATGCTCTCTGGGGTAAGACGTAGGTACATAAATATAAGTATTAGACAATATTCTAAAAAAGTACAACCATTTTTTTATACTTTTGTATATAAAATGATTGTTGAAATCTAAAGTATATCCCCGTTAAATTTTAGGTAGTTCTAAGGTGTTTATATAATTGATTCAATTCGCGATAATTTTCAATCAAAATGATTATAAAATCTTTAAATTTGAGCAAGTATGTATGAAATTTTTATGTACCCCAGACAGAAAATTTTTATGATAATATTTATAAATTTACTTTTTACTAATAGTATAAGTGATATAATGTAATAGTTACATTTTTAAACAAAAAATGGTCTTTTAAGGTAAGAATGGGGTACATAAAGATAAGTATTAGACAATATTCATAAAAAGTACAACGATTTTTGTATATTTGTATATAAAATGATTGTTGAAATCTAAAGTACATGCCGTTAAAATTTACGTAGTTCTAAGGTGTGTATATGCTTGATTCAATTCACGATAATTTTCAATCAAAATGATTATAAAATCTTTAAATGGAGCATGTATGTATGAATTATTATGTACCCAGACAGAAAGTTTTTATGATAATATTTATAAATTAACTTTTCATTTATAGTATAAGTGATTATAATGTAAAAGTTACATTTTTAAACAAAAAAATTCTCTCTGGGGTAAGACATGGGTACATAAAGATAAGTATTAGACAATATTCATAAAAAACACAACCATTTTTTTATACTTTTGTATATAAAATGATTGTTGAAATCTAAAGTACATCCCCGTTAAATTTTACGTAGTTCTAAGGTGTGTATATGCTTGATTCAATTCGCTATAATTTTTCAATCAAAATGATTATAAAATCTTTAAATTGGAGCATGTAGACTGACAATTACATATATCTTGACAGCATTTTTTATGATAATATTTATATTTACTTTTTACTAATAGTATAAGTGATTATAATGTAATTGTTACATTTTTAAACAAAAAATTTCTCTCTGGGGTAAGACGTAGGTACATAAATATAAGTATTAGACAATATTCATAATTAACACAACGATTTTTGTATACATTTCTATATATAAAATAATTGTTGAAATCTAAGGTACATCTTCGGTAAATTTTACGTAGTTCTAAGGTGTGTATATGCTTGATTCAATTCACGATAATTTTTCAATCAAAATGATTATTAAATCTTTAAATTGGAGCATGTATGTATGAAATTTTTATGTATGCCAGACAGCATTTTATTATGATAATATTTATAAATTTACTTTTTACTAATAGTATAAGTGATTATAATGTAATAGTTACATTTTTAAACAAAAAAATGCTCTCTGGGGTAAGACGTAGGTACATAAATATAAGTATTAGAGACAATATTCTTAAAAAGTACAACGATTTTTGTATACTTTTGTATATAAAATGATTGTTGAAATCTAAAGTATATCCCCGTTAATTTTAGGTAGTTCTAAGGTGTGTATATAATGATTCAATTCGCGATAATAATTTTCAATCAAAATGATTATAAAATCTTTAAATTGAGCATGTATGTATGAAATTTTTATGTACCCCAGACAGAAAGTTTATGATAATATTTATAAATTTACTTTTTACTAATAGTATAAGTGATTATAATGTAATAGTTACATTTTTAAACAAAAAAATGCTCTTTGGGGTAAGAATGTAGGTACATAAAGATAAGTATTAGACAATATTCATAAAAAGTACAACGATTTTGTATACTTTTGTATATAAAATGATTGTTAAAATCTAAAGTACATGCCCCGTTAATTTTACGTAGTTCTAAGGTGTGTATATGCTTGATTCAATTCGCGATAATTTTTCAATCAAAATGATTATAAAATCTTTAAATTGGAGGCATGTATGTATGAAATTATTATGTACCCCAGACAGAAATTTTATGATAATATTTATAAATTAACTTTTACTATAGTATAAGTGATTATAATGTAATAGTTACATTTTTAAACAAAAAAAATGCTTTTAAGGAAGACGTGGGTACATAAATATAAGTATTAGACAATATTCATAAAAAGTACAACGATTTTGTATACTTTTGTATATAAAATGATTGTTGTGAAATCTAAAGTACATCCCGTAAATTTTACGTAGCTCTAAGGTGTGTATAGCTTGATTCAATTCGCCATAATTTTTCAATCAAAATGATTATAAAATCTTTAAATTGGAGCAAGTATGTATGAAATTTTTATGTACCCCAGACAGAAGTTTTTATGATAATATTATAAATTTACTTTACTAATAGTATAAGTGATTATAATGTAATAGTTACATTTTTAAACAAAAAAATGCTCTTTAAGGTTATAATGTAGGTACATAAATATAAGTATTAGACAATATTCTAAAAAGTACAACGATTTTTGTATACATGTATATAAAATGATTGTTGAAATCTAAAGTACATTCCCGTTAAATTTTACGTAGTTAAGGTGGTGTATATGCTTGATTCAATTCACGATAATTTTTCAATCAAATGATTATAAAATCTTAAATTGGAGCATGTATGTATTGAAAGTATTATGTACCCCAGACAGAAACTTTTTTATGATAATATTTATAAATTACTTTTTACTATAGTATAAGTGATTATAATGTAATAGTTACATTTTTAAACAAAAAAAAGCTCTCTAAGGAAGGACGTGGGTACATAAAGATAAGTATTAGACAATATTCATAAAAAGTACAACGATATTTGTATACTTGTAATATAAAATGATGTTGAAATCTAAAGTACATCCCCGTTAATTTTACGTAGGATTAGGTGTGTATATAATTGATTCAATTCGCCATAATTTTTCAATCAAATGATTATAAAATCATTAAATTGGAGCATGTAAGTATAACACTTATATATATCTGTTGACCGCATTTTTATTATAATATTTATAAATTTCTTTTTACGAATAGTATAAGTGATTATAATGTAATTGTTACATTTTAAACAAAAAAAAATCTCTCTGGGGTAAGACGTAGGTACTAAAATATAAGTATAGACAATATTCATAAAAAGTACAACGATTTTTATACTTTTGTATATAAAATGATTGTTGAAATCTAAAGACATCCCGTTAAATTTTACGTAGTTATAAGAGTGTGTATATGCTTGATTCAATTCGCATAATTTTCAATCAAAATGATTATAAAATCTTTAAATTGGAGCATGTATGTATGAAATTTTATTTATGCCAGACAGCATTTTTTATGATAATATTTATAAATTAATTTTTACTAATAGTATAAGTGATTATAATGTAATAGTTACATTTTTAAACAAAAAAATGCTCTCTGGGGTAAGACGTAGGTACATAAATATAAGTATTAGACAATATTCATAAAAAACACAACGATTTTTGTATACATTTCTATATATAAAATGATTGTTGAAATCTAAAGTACATCCCGGTAAATTTTACGTAGTTATAAGGTGTGTATATGCTTGATTCAATTCGCCATAATTTTTCAATCAAAATGATTATAAAATCTTTAAATTGGAGCATGTATGTATGAAATTTTATATACCCCAGACAGAATTTTTTATGATAAATATATAAATTTACTTTCACTTATAGTATAAGTGATTATAATGTAATAGTTACATTTTTAAATAAAAAAAGCTCTTCGAAGGAGTAGACGTGGTACATAAAGATAAGTATCAGACAATATTCATAAAAAGAACAACGAATTTTGTATACATTTCTATATATAAAATGATTTTTGAAATCTATTAATCTTCCCGTCAATTTTACGTAGGGATAAGGTGTGTATATGCTTGATTCAATTCGCATAATTTCAATCAAAATGATTATAAATCTTTAAATTGGAGCATGTATGTATGACAATTACATATATCTTGTGACAGCATTTTTTTATTGATAATATTTATAATTTACTTTTTACTAATAGTATAAGTGATTAATGTAATAGTTACATTTTAAACAAAAAAATGTTGTCTGGGGTAAGACGTAGGTACATAAATATAAGTATAGACAATATTCATAAAAAAGTACAACGATTTTTGTATACTTTTGTATATAAAATGATGTTGAAATCTAAGGTCATCCCCGGTAATTTTACGTAGTTATAAGATGTGTATATGCTTGATTCAATTCGCCATAATTTTTCAATCAAAATGATTATAAAATTTAATGGGAGCATGTATGTCTAAAAATTATATATCTGTGAAAGAACTTTTTTATGATAATATTAATAAATTTACTTTTTACTAATAGTATAAGTGATTATAAGGTAATAGTTATATTTTTAAACAAAAAACTGCTCTGTGGGGTAGGACGTTGTACTAAAGATAAATATTAGACAATATTCATAAAAATCACAACGAATTTTGTATACATTCTTATATAAAATGATTTTTGAAATCTAAAGTACATCCCGTTAAATTTTACGTAGTTTAAGGTGTGTATATGCTTGATTCAATTCGCGATAATTTTCAATCAAATGATTATAAAATCTTTAAATTGGAGCAGTATGATGAAATTTTTATGTATTGCCCGACAGCATTTTTTATGATAATATTTATAAATTACTTTTTACTAATAGTATAAGTGATTATAATGTAATAGTTACATTTTTAAACAAAACAAATTCTCTCTGGGGTAAGACGTAGGTACATAAATATAAGTATTAGACAATATCTTAAAAAGAACAACGATTTTTGTATATTTGTATATAAAATGATTGTTGAAATCTAAAGTACATCCCGTTAAATTTTAGGTAGCTCTAAGGGGTGTATATGCTTGATCAATTCGCCATAATTTTCAATCAAAATGATTATAAAATCTTTAAATTGGAGCATGTTATGTATGAAATTTTAATATTGCCAGACAGCAAGTTTTTATGGTAATTTTTATAAATAACTTTTTACTAATAGTATAAGTGATTATAATGTAATAGTTACATTTTTAAACAAAAAAATGCTCTTAGGTAGGACGTGGGTACATAAAGATAAGTATTAGACAATATTCATAAAAAGTACAACGATATTTGTATACTTTTGTATATAAAATGATTGTTGAAATTAAAGTACATCCCGTTAAATTTTACGTAGGAATAAGGTGTGTATATAATTGATTCAATTCGCGCATCATTTTTCAGTCAATCAAATGATTATAAAATCATAAATTGGAGCAGTAAGTCTAACACTTTATATATCTGTGAACCGCATTTGTTAATAAATATTTATAAATTTACTTTTACGAATAGTATAAGTGATTATTAATGTAATAGTTACATTTTAAACAAAAAAATTCTCTCTGGGGTAAGACGTAGGTACATAAAATAAGTATTAGACAATAATCTTAAAAAGTACAACGATTTTGTATACTTTTGTATATAAAATGATTGTTGAAATCTAAAGTACATCCCGTTAAATTTTACGGTTATAAGTGTGTATATGCTGATTCAATTCGCCATAATTTTTCAATCAAAATGATTATAAAATCTTTAAATTGGAGCATGTATGTCTAAAAATTATATATATCTGTGAAAGCACTTTTTTATGATAATATTAATATATTTACTTTTTACTAAAAGTATAAGTGATTATAAGGTAATAGTTATATTTTTAAACAAAAAATGCAATGTGGGGTAGGACGTTTTACATAAGATAAATATTAGACAAATCATAAAAATCATAACGAATTTTGTATACATTTCTATATAAAATAATTGTTGAAATCTAAAGTACATCCCCTTAAATTTACGTAGTAGTTTAAGTGTTGTATTGCTGATTCAATCGCCATAATTTTTCAATCAAATGATTATAAAATCTTTAAAGGAGCATGTATGTATGAAATTTTTATGTATGCCAGACAGCATTTTTTTATGATAATATTTATAAATTTACTTTTTACTAATAGTATAAGTGATTATAATGTAATTGTTACATTTTTAAACAAAAAAATTCTCTCTGGGGTAAGACGTAGGTACATAAATATAAGTATTAGACAATATTCTTAAAAAGAACAACGATTTTTGTATACTTTTGTATATAAAATGATTGTTGAAATCTAAAGTACATCCCCGTTAAATTTTAGGTAGCTCTAAGGTGTGTATATGCTTGATTCAATTCGCCATAATTTTTCAATCAAAATGATTATAAAATCTTTAAATTGGAGCATGTATGTATGAAATTTTTATATATGCCAGACAGCATTTTTTTATGGTAATTTTTATAAATTACCTTTTTACTAATAGTATAAGTGATTATAATGTAATAGTTACATTTTTAAACAAAAAAATGCTCTTTAAGGTAGGACGTGGGTACATAAAGATAAGTATTAGACAATATTCATAAAAAACACAACGATTTTTGTATACATTTCTATAAATAAAATGATTGTTGAATCTAAAGTACATCCCCGTTAAATTTTACGTAGTTTTAAGGTGTGTATATGCTTGATTCAATTCGCGATAATTTTCAATCAAATTGATTATAAAATCTTTAAATTGGAGCATGTAAGTCTAACACTTATATATATCTGTGACAGCATTTTTTTATGATAATATTTATAAATTTTACTTTGTACTTATAGTATAAGTGATTATAATGTAATTGTTACATTTTTAAACAAAAAATTTCTCTGGGGTAAGACGTAGGTACATAAATATAAGTATTAGACAATATTCATAAAAAACACAACGATTTTTGTATACATTTCTATAAATAAAATGATTGTTGAATCTAAAGTACATCCCCGTTAAATTTTACGTAGTTTTAAGGTGTGTATATGCTTGATTCAATTCGCGATAATTTTCAATCAAATTGATTATAAAATCTTTAAATTGGAGCATGTAAGTCTAACACTTATATATATCTGTGACAGCATTTTTTTATGATAATATTTATAAATTTACTTTTTACTTATAGTATAAGTGATTATAATGTAATTGTTACATTTTTAAACAAAAAATTTCTCTCTGGGGTAAGACGTAGGTACATAAATATAAGTATTAGACAATATTCATAAAAAACACAACGATTTTGGTATACATTTCTATATATAAATAATTGTTGAAATCTAAGGTACCTTCGGTAAATTTACGTAGTTCTAAGGTGTGTATATGCTTGATTCAATTCACGATAATTTTTCAATCAAAATGATTATTAAATCTTAAATTGGAGCATGTATTGTATGAAATTTTTATGTATGCCAGACAGCATTTTATTATTGAAAATATTTATAAATTTACTTTTTACTAATAGTATAAGTGATTATAATGTATATAGTTAAATTTTAAACAAAAATAATGCTCTCTGGTGGGGTAAGTAAGGTAGAAGTACATAAATATAAGTATTAGACAATATTCTTAAAAAGTACAACCATTTTTTATAATTTGTATATAAATGATTGTTGAAATCTAAAGTATATCCCGTTAAATTTTAGGTAGTTCTAAGGTGTTTATATAATTGATTCAATTCGCGATAATTCAATCAAAATGATTATAAAATCTTTAAATTGGAGCATGTATGTATGAAATTATTATGTACCCCAGACAGAAAGTTTTTATGATAATATTTATAAATTTACTTTTTACTAATAGTTATAGTGATTATAATGTAATTAGTTAACCTTTTTAAAAAAAAATGCTCTTTAAGGTAGAATGTGGGTACATAAAGACAAGTATTAGACAATATTCATAAAAAGTACAACGATTTTTGTATACTTTTGTATATAAAATGATTGTTAAAATCTAAAGTACATGCCCGTTAAATTTTACGTAGTTCTAAGGTGTGTATATGCTTGATTCAATTCACGATAATTTTTCAATCAAAATGATTATTAAATCTTTAAATTGGAGCATGTATGTATGAAATTATTATGTACCCCAGACAGAAAGTTTTTATGATAATATTTATAAATTAACTTTTCACTTATAGTATAAGTGATTATAATGTAATAGTTACATTTTTAAACAAAAAAATGCTCTTTAAGGAAGGACGTGGGTACATAAATATAAGTATTAGACAATATTCATAAAAAGTACAACGATTTTTGTATACTTTTGTATATAAAATGATTGTTGAAATCTAAAGTACATGCCCGTTAAATTTTAGGTAGCTCTAAGGTGTGTATATGCTTGATTCAATTCGCCATAATTTTTCAATCAAAATGATTATAAAATCTTTAAATTTGAGCAAGTATGTATGAAATTTTTATGTACCCCAGACAGAAAGTTTTTATGATAATATTTATAAATTTACTATTTACTAATAGTATAAGTGATTATAATGTAATAGTTACATTTTTAAACAAAAAAATGCTCATTAAGGTAGAATGTGGGTACATAAAGACAAGTATTAGACAATATTCATAAAAAGTACAACGATTTTTGTATACTATTGTATATAAAATGATTGTTGAAATCTAAAGTACATGCCCGTTAAATTTTACGTAGTTCTAAGGTGTGTATATGCTTGATTCAATTCACGATAATTTTTCAATCAAAATGATTATTAAATCTTTAAATTGGAGCATGTATGTATGAAAGTATTATGTACCCCAGACAGAAAGTTTTTTTGATAATATTTATAAATTAACTTTTCACTTATAGTATAAGTGATTATAATGTAATAGTTACATTTTTAAACAAAAAAATGCTCTTTAAGGAAGGACGTGGGTACATAAAGATAAGTATTAGACAATATTCATAAAAAGTACAACGATATTTGTATACTTTTGTATATAATGATTGTTGAAATCTAAAGTACATCCCCGTTAAATTTTACGTAGGAATAAGTGTTAATGTGTATATAATTGATCAATTCGCCATAATTTTTCAGTCAAAATGATATAAAATCATATTAAATTGTAGCATGTAAGTCTAACACTTATATATATCTGTGACCGCATTTGTTTATTATAATATTTATAAATTTACTTTTACGAATAGTATAAGTGATTATAATGTAATTGTTACATTTTTAAACAAAAAAATTCTCTCTGGGGTAAGACGTAGGTACATAAATATAAGTATTAGACAATAATCTTAAAAAGTACAACGATTTTTGTATACTTTTGTATATAAAATGATTGTTGAAATCTAAAGTACATCCCCGTTAAATTTTACGTAGTTATAAGATGTGTATATGCTTGATTCAATTCGCCATAATTTTCCAATCAAAATGATTATAAAATCTTTAAATTGGAGCATGTATGTATGAAATTTTTATTTATGCCAGACAGCATTTTATTATGATAATATTTATAAATTTACTTTTTACTAATAGTATAAGTGATTATAATGTAATAGTTACATTTTTAAACAAAAAAATGCTCTCTGGGGTAAGACGTAGGTACATAAATATAAGTATTAGACAATATTCATAAAAAACACAACGATTTTTGTATACATTTCTATATATAAAATGATTGTTGAAATCTAAAGTACATCTTCGGTAAATTTTTCGTAGTTATAAGGTGTGTATATGCTTGATTCAATTCGCCATAATTTTTCAATCAAAATGATTATAAAATCTTTAAATTGGAGCATGTATGTATGAAATTTTTATGTACCCCAGACAGAATGTTTTTATGATAATATTTATAAATTAACTTTTCACTTATAGTATAAGTGATTATAATGTAATAGTTACATTTTTAAATAAAAAAATGCTCTTTAAGGAAGGACGTGGGTACATAAAGATAAGTATCAGACAATATTCATAAAAAGAACAACGAATTTTGTATACATTTCTATATATAAAATGATTTTTGAATTTATATAATCCTTCTCCGTCAAATTTTACGTAGGGATAAGGTGTGTATATGCTTGATTCAATTCGCCATAATTTTTCAATCAAAATGATTATAAAATCTTTAAATTGGAGCTTGTAAGACTGACAATTACATATATCTGTGACAGCATTTTTTTATGATAATATTTATAAATTTACTTTTTACTAATAGTATAAGTGATTATAATGTAATAGTTACATTTTTAAACCAAAAAATGCTCTCTGGGGTAAGACGTAGGTACATAAATATAAGTATCAGACAATATTCTTAAAATACCACCATTTTTTATACTTTTGTATATAAAATGATTGTTGAAATCTAAAGTATATCCCCGTTAAATTTTAGGTAGTTCTAAGGTGTTTATTATTGATTCAATTCGCGATAATTTTCAATCAAAATGATTATAAAATCTTTAAATTTGAGGCAAGTATGTATGAAATTTTTATGTACCCCCGACAGAAAGTTTTTATATAATCTTTATAAATTAACTTCACTTATAGTATAAGTGATTATAATGTAATGTTACCTTTTTAAACAAAAAATGCTCTTTAAGGAAGGACGTGGGCCATAAAGATAGTATTAGCCAATATTCATAAAAAGTACAACGATATTTGTATACTTTTGTATATAAAATGATTGTTGAAATCTAAAGTACATCCCCGTTAAATTTTACGTAGGAATAAGGTGTGTATATAATTGATTCAATTCGCCATAATTTTTCAGTCAAAATGATTATAAAATCATTAAATTGGAGCATGTAAGTCTAACACTTATATATATCTGTGACCGCATTTGTTTATTATAATATTTATAAATTTACTTTTTACGAATAGTATAAGTGATTATAATGTAATTGTTACATTTTTAAACAAAAAAATTCTCTCTGGGGTAAGACGTAGGTACATAAATATAAGTATTAGACAATAATCTTAAAAAGTACAACGATTTTTGTATACTTTTGTATATAAAATGATTGTTGAAATCTAAAGTACATCCCCGTTAAATTTTACGTAGTTATAAGATGTGTATATGCTTGATTCAATTCGCCATAATTTTTCAATCAAAATGATTATAAAATCTTTAAATTGGAGCATGTATGTCTAAAAATTATATATATCTGTGAAAGCACTTTTTTATGATAATATTAATATATTTACTTTTTACTAAAAGTATAAGTGATTATAAGGTAATAGTTATATTTTTAAACAAAAAACTGCAATGTGGGGTAGGACGTTTGTACATAAAGATAAATATTAGACAATATTCATAAAAATCATAACGAATTTTGTATACATTTCTATATATAAAATAATTGTTGAAATCTAAAGTACATCCCCGTTAAATTTTACGTAGTTTTAAGGTGTGTATATGCTTGATTCAATTCGCCATAATTTTTCAATCAAAATGATTATAAAATCTTTAAATTGGAGCATGTATGTATGAATTTTTATTCTGCCCAGAGCATTTTTTTATGAATAATATATAAAATTTACTTTTTACTAAAGTATATGTTTAATGTAATTGTTACATTTTTAAACAAAAAAATTCTCTCTGGGGTAAGACGTAGGTACATAAATATAAGTATTAGACAATATTCTTAAAAGAACAACGATTTTTGTATACTTTTGTATAAAATGATTGTTGAAATTAAAGTACATCACCGTTAAATTTTAGGTAGCCTAAGGTGGGTGTGTATAGCTTGATTCAATTCGCCATAATTTTTCAATCAAATGATTATAAAATCTTAAATTGGAGCATGTATGTATGAAAATTTATATATGCCAGACAGCATTTTTTATGGTAATTTTTATAAATTTACCTTTTTACTAATAGTATAAGTGATTATAATGTAATAGTTACATTTTTAAACAAAAAAATGCTCTTTAAGGTAGGACGTGGGTACATAAAGATAAGTATTAGACAATATTCATAAAAAGTACAACGATATTTGTATACTTTTGTATATAAAATGATTGTTGAAATCTAAAGTACATCCCGTTAAATTTTACGTAGGAATAAGGTGTGTATATAATTGATTCAATTCGCCATAATTTTTCAGTCAAAATGATTATAAAATCATTAAATTGGAGCATGTAAGTCTAACACTTATATATATCTGTGACCGCATTTGTTTATTATAATATTTATAAATTTACTTTTTACGAATAGTATAAGTGATTATAATGTAATTGTTACATTTTTAAACAAAAAAATTCTCTCTGGGGTAAGACGTAGGTACATAAATATAAGTATTAGACAATAATCTTAAAAAGTACAACGATTTTTGTATACTTTTGTATATAAAATGATTGTTGAAATCTAAAGTACATCCCCGTTAAATTTTACGTAGTTATAAGATGTGTATATGCTTGATTCAATTCGCCATAATTTTTCAATCAAAATGATTATAAAATCTTTAAATTGGAGCATGTATGTCTAAAAATTATATATATCTGTGAAAGCACTTTTTTATGATAATATTAATATATTTACTTTTTACTAAAAGTATAAGTGATTATAAGGTAATAGTTATATTTTTAAACAAAAAACCTGCAATGTGGGTGGTAGGACGTTTGTAATAAAGATAAATATTAGAACAATATTCATAAAATCATAACGAATTTTGTATACATTTCTATATATAAAATAATTGTTGAAATCTAAAGTACATCCCGTTAAATTACTTGTAGTTTTAAGGTGTGTCTTATAGGCTTGATTCAATTCGCCATAATTTTTCAATCAAAATGATTATAAAATCTTTAAATTGGAGCATGTATGTATGAAATTTTTATGTATGCCAGACAGCATTTTTTTATGATAATATTTATAAATTTACTTTTTACTAATAGTATAAGTGATTATAATGTAATTGTTACATTTTTAAACAAAAAATTCTCTCTGGGGTAAGACGTAGGTACATAAATATAAGTATTAGACAATATTCTTAAAAAGAACAACGATTTTTGTATACTTTTGTATATAAAATGATTGTTAATCTAAAGTACATCCCGTTAAATTTTAGGTAGCTCTAAGGTGTGTATATGCTTGATTCATTCGCCATAATTTTTAATCAAAATGATTATAAAATCTTTAAATTGGAGCATGTATGTATGAAATTTTTATATATGCCAGACAGCATTTTTTATGGTAATTTTTATAAATTACCTTTTTACTAATAGTATAAGTGATTATAATGTAATAGTTACATTTTTAAACAAAAAATGCTCTTTAAGGTAGGACGTGGGTACATAAAGATAAGTATTAGACAATATTCATAAAAAAACACAACGACTTTTTTGTATACATTTCTATAAATAAAATGATGTTGAATCTAAAGTACATCCCGTTAAATTTTA
This sequence comes from Sitobion miscanthi, assembly GCA_008086715.1. Lineage (NCBI taxonomy): Eukaryota > Metazoa > Arthropoda > Insecta > Hemiptera > Aphididae > Sitobion > Sitobion miscanthi. The sequence continues at coordinate 28,334 of SSSL01000623.1, forward strand.
CGTAGTTTTAAGGTGGTATATGCTTGATTCAATTCGCGATAATTTCAATCAAATTGATTATAAAATCTTTAAATTGGAGCATGTAAGTCTAACACTTATATATATCTGTGACAGCATTTTTTTATGATAATATTTATAAATTTACTTTTTACTTATAGTATAAGTGATTATAATGTAATTGTTACATTTTTAAACAAAAAATTTCTCTCTGGGGTAAGACGTAGGTACATAAATATAAGTATTAGACAATATTCATAAAAAACACAACGATTTTTGTATACATTTCTATATATAAAATAATTGTTGAAATCTAAGGTACATCTTCGGTAAATTTTACGTAGTTCTAAGGTGTTGTATATGCTGATTCATTCACGATAATTTTTCAATCAAATGATTATTAAAATCTTTAAATGGAGCATGTATGTATGAAAATTTTTATGTATGCCAGACAGCATTTATTATTGAAAATATTTATAAATTTACTTTTTACTAATAGTATAAGTGATTATAATGTATATAGTTAAATTTTAAACAAAAATAATGCTCTCTGGTGGGGTAAGTAAGGTAGAAGTACATAAATATAAGTATTAGACAATAATCTTAAAAAGTACAACCATTTTTTATAATTTGTATAT